>JAAMPD010001710.1:0-21117 GCA_025266255.1 Trissolcus basalis | reverse complement strand
AAACTACTTCTAAAACTTACTTGTAAATCTAAAACCTTGTAGGTATTTATTTTCTATATTGTCATTTTGGTTGTCATAAAAATATGATATTTGTAGGTTATTAATATTAATAACAACTTATGACGAAGTGACTACTGTCACATAAATTTTGAAGCAAAAGGTAGCCATTGTCAGTATACTGTGCAAAACGCTTTTCTGCAGGGTGTACTAAAATGACTATAATCTAAAGTATACTTTCAGCACTAAAATAGATAAAAAACAGTTATTTTTTAGCACATGTTATAACAAAATTATTGTTTACCTGCAATTAGTTTTGAGTTTTTTTAAAATAAAGTTGAATTTTTCAAGACAATTCGAAGAAGTTATAAGTGTCATCATGTCTAACAATTTCTACGCCGTTTCAAAAAGTTCCAATTTCTTGATTACATTCATTAAACAAATGATAAATTAACGGCAGCTAATATCAAAGGGATTAGAAACGTTACGTTTTTCGGAGCGTTTCAAAAGGTTCTGGCTAAGAGTTTCTCAAAGTTCAACAGAAGATTGGTAAACGTCAAACGATAATTGGTTAACATTCTTTTTTCAAATTTTGCCAGGTCACACTGCAGACTTATGAGAGTAGTCGAATGAACTCTAGAGAACTCAATAATTTTAGTCACAAAAGGTCACTGAAAGGTGCTTGGGTTTACTTGACATATATATTTAAATAAACGTGCATTATTCCAGAATGTTTATAGTTGAGGTTCAAACCAAAGATGTTGTACCACTATCTCAACAGCATTGACTTTTTTGATAATTTCTTGCTATATTCATATCGCGCGATGTATTTCGTGACGGATCGTGATTGACTTGCAAAATAATGTCAAGGTGATTTTGAACGTTGCATTAGTTGCATTAGTACAACACGGCTAGTGACTTTTTAATTAGCGCATAAAAGCTCATCAATCGACATTATTAATTAATACCATGGAAGACGGCAAAATCAACAGAACGAGTTTTCCAGATGAATTAATCACTTGTTATTTCTGCATTGGAAGCGAGACAGTCAATGATCGATCAAATTCATTGAAGACTTTATGAAAGCCCAAAAAGGGTAAGGTCACAGTTTTTCATTTACTAACGTCACTCTTTTAAGTAGAAAGAACTCTTAATAAGACGAGCTAAGATAAATTGATACATTAATATCTCGTGTATGATTCATGGTGTCGCGGATCGTGGGATCAAGCGAGGGACTCTCTTGGTGCATTCAGTAGGGAGCGTGATATATAGTCATTAGCATTGGTTTTGTATTAGAACAAATAGACGCCAAGACGGTTAGCCTATAAAAAGATTTTACCGTAGACACGTTTTACCAAACATACCTATTGAACAATTTTATCTTACGAAAAATCTTCTATCAATATATCAAATTGTAATTAATTTTAATACTCATTAAAAAGTGTAACATTAAATTAATCAAATTAATTTTTGAGCAACCATTTATGATGTCAAAACTCTCACCTTTGGTTATGGTCGTGTTTCTTATTAACAAGTTGTTCAGTCATTTTAAATCAACCAAACAAATGACTGCGTTGTTTTCTTACAGTTCATCTAAACCCACTGTGATTTATGGCATACAAGAAGGGGATGACATTCAAAACGATGCCACTTATTCGTCAAAAGATTGCCCGCGGCTTCTTATGTGGTGCTCACCTTATTCCTATACGTTTGCTCTACAGCTGTCGCTGTCGCAGATGGAAGCGCAGATGTCAGGCTATGTGTGCAATCCCGACGATGCGCCTTGTGCTGTCTACAACCTTTTACTGCAACAAGGGCGATACCCGAGAAGCACGTAAATTATTGGCTATGACGATGCGCTACTTTCAAATGAAGTTACGACAATCACTTTTGTTGGCATTTTTTCAAAGTGACGATATTAAATGTCAATACTGAATTAATCATGATGATTAATTGATTCCGATGGACAAACCACCTAAAATGCTATGATTTCTAGAATCAAATAACCTGCTCAGTGAATTATTGTCGTCGCGTTTTCTTTGCCAACAAATCATGGATAGCGAAATAGGAAATTGTGATTTCATAAAAATATTCTAATGTAGGTCACCGTGGTTTATCTTAGAAATGAGCGTCTCGATGGTATTGATTCGCAGAACTATCATTCAATCACCACAGTTCATAGGCTATAAAAAAGGAGTCACGAAATCAATAGGCCTGATGAATAGCAGCAACGCTCACGCGTTTCGGATTAAATTAGTGTTCGACTGAAGAGCCGCAAAAAAATTTAGCAAGTCGCTGGCATTAAAAGATGCTCCTTATTATCCGGGCGGTCGTAATAATTGGCTTTCGCGAAGCGGCCAGCTAAGACGGGTTTTGCGATCAATACTCATCTCTCCGGGCACATTAAAAAACTGTAAAGTCGATCGGCGTGTATACACGCAGCTTGAACTCTGCAACGACTAATTACAGTGACCGCTACAATTGGGCATTTCATAAATTGATCGGTGTCTTAACCCAATTTAATCGACTTTTTCGTTTTCGCGGGCGCGTACATCGGTTTGCACAGCGGGTGATGAAGAACACGCGCGATGTTCCTATAATTAAACGGCGATCAGGCGCAATTGCAGTCGCTAATATTAGAGCCCTGTTACACTCTGCAACAAATGGCGTCAATTAACATTGGACGATCGAAAAATTATATTGTTTAATCGCGACACAATTGCGTATCTCAACTACTCAGAAGTTATTCTCGAAGGTAAATAATTGGAAACAAGATATGCATCGCCATGAGTGTTTCTCATTACTGGCGAAATTATGAAAATAAATCAAATAGTATTGAGATTAGAGATGAAAATAAAAGTGGTACTGGTATGGAATATAAGAGCAAAACTATAATTCATCTATAGATAAAATAGTATAGGAATGTATTGAATTGAAAAAAAATTCCATAGACTAACAGTAGTCATATTTTTGTTTATATAAAATTCGACTTCGCAGTTGAGTGACAACCAATCAGTTTCTAGGATAGTTTATGTGTTAAAATAGAAAAAAACTGGTCTATCAAAAATTGTTTTTAATTTCAACCGTATCTGTATTGGAGCAATCACGTTTTAACACCAACACAAAAGTTGCACGCGTACATTTACTGAGAAAGGTGGCGCCACTCACAGACGAATACAAATACTCACAGAAAAATACAAATGTCCTGATTTATCATATTTCAACATATAAATATCTGATCACATAAATATACCGATACCATTTGTTATGAGAAATTTTGTTCGTTTTGCTTAAGGTGCGACACTGGGTTAGAAATTTTTAAAAAAGACATACTTTAGAAATGTTTCATTCACTCTCATGGGGATCAATTCAATTTTTTCAACGTAATAAAGATACAACAGAAAAAGTATGCTGAAAAATAAAATAAAAATGAAAACAAAAATATCATTTTGTGACTGACTGAAATTGACGATTTTCTATCAATCCCAAACGTGTTATTTTTTCAAGGCTTGGTGTCTCATTTATTTAACGACATTTTTTAATTAAATGTCATGACTAAGTAAACAGCTCAGTTTGACGCTTGACAACTGAAAATTTTGTGTTGCAAAACATGTACGAAGCATAATGATCAGGTAATTACGGGACGAAGGCAAGTATGGAAGTGGAAAGTATCGACAAGTCGATTGGCCGCGCGTACCAAGTTCGCAAGGCATGGTCCAACCTGAGGCGATATATAAATAAAGCGTGTAAAGCACGTGTAGTGGAAGGACCTAGACATTCGTGAACGAAAGAGCAACTGACGCAAGGGCCAAATGAAAAATGCCGAGGAGAACGATCAATGTAAATATATTCATGATATGGGGTGGATGGGCGCTCGGTTGGCTGGGGGCTACGCGAGTATATGTTTATATTTTCGTGTCTGACACTTTATGCGCCGCTTAGAAAGGGACGAATCTGGACGCGAGGTGACAGTAGACTGATGCATCATTCATCCTTTGGCAGTTCGTTACAATTTAAAAGGCCGAGCTTTTTTTGCCACGCACATTTATATTCTCGAGTTCCATCAAAATGAAAAATGTTACCCCGGACAACTCGCCAAAATTATTATCAGCACGGGATAAGTTATTCATATAAAGTCAGAACCGAGACATCCTTAAAGTGAAACTTTTCATTTTTAATTCATTTCTTTTTTTTTTCATCGGTTATGTTATGTCAAAAAGAAATTACTCGTTCGTACACGAAGATAATATATTCAAATGACGTGCGGTATCTCGCGATCGACAAATTTTCTCTGCAATGGTAAAAACGCGAAAGCTCGTTGTCGACTCACGTGGCCCAGGGTAAAAAAGCTCGACTCCCCCCCGAACTATAGATCTTGGTATCAATTTATTGCTCATTCTCTCTCACGGCCTCGCCGCGAACGAATCGACATAGCGACGATTGCATATATTTTGTGTCGGCGTAATTGTCTTCGTTAGAAATAATGTGACGGCGTTAAGAGAGGCCTGGGATAAAGTGCTCTCGCGTAAGGAATATAATTTTCGAATGATAAAACACAATGTTGCGTTGCAGTGTGCGTTTTTCGTCCCGGCGTGCGCAATGAATTCTACATCGAAACACCTTATACGCGGCGCACTCGATCACAGCGACCCCCCGGTGCACGTATACTCAGACGTATATCAAACACACACGACGGCCGGGCTACGTGTACCGATCGCGCTTAAAATTCCGCCTGCTTGACCTGCGATAGATTGGAGGCGGCACGAAATACATATCAATTTCATCCCGGTGTGTCCCTCGGGAGCGGCGCCTGCCGCCCGTTACACGCCTCGTTGCATTTTTCTCGGGCGTTTTATTTTCGCCCCTCCAGCTGACCATGATTATGCTGATGGGTATTAAACGCCGGCGGTCCAAATTTGCTTCCACAAATTCTCCAAAGTGTCGTTGACTATTTCGCGATCCCCACCAGGTATTAATCCAATCGGTTCTTGAGATAGATAAAATGTAGATGAAACCAAAAAATGGTCAGGCGAGAGTGGCTTTATCAAGCGGCTCGTATGAGTTAAGCTCTTGTATCGACGCCGCAAAAGTCGAATGGCCAATCGCCTCTATACGTTCGAAAACTTACGATCGCATAAAGTCCAAGGTCTTATGATCGGCTACGTGGAGGGATGGCACTGGTCATCGTCGGGAAATTGAATCCCGTCCCACGGGACACGTTTCTGTATTTCACGATGACGCATGCCGACACGGATACACAAAATGCAAATCTGATCCACGTAATACAAATTGCCAGCTGAAATATCCTTTTTTATAATTCATCTTGCAAGATTCGAGTGCCCAAGATAACAATAACTGTCAACGGTTATAAATTGTCAATTGTTGCAAAACGGTTTATCATTTTGGACTTGCCTTTTTGTTGTTTGAGCAATTACATATTATTGTCACAACAATGTTGGGACTTTTATTTGAAAGAGTCTTGAGGTCAGAGTTTTCTTCTGACCCAACAGCCGTATATCAAAAATCAAAAGTGTGCCAGGCACGAATGCACAAGAGTATATGAAAGCAAATTTTGTAACTCACCATGTGGTACCCATCCATGATGACATTTGTCGCAGCAACGAAGATAACGTTTGCCTGGGGTGAATGAGTCGCAGGAACACCCGTTTATGGTGCACTTAATGGACTGAAAATTAAAAATAATTACGTTTCAAATATAACTCTATTCCATTGATCATGTTTCTTTATTTTGATTGTCATTTGTTTTGACATATTTCTATTTTTTGTTCTCAAATATTTTCGTCATTTTTTGACACATTTTTTTTCAAACAAAAAATTAACCTGACTCGAAAGAGAAATAAACATAAAAGCAAATGTATGAATAATGTTTTAATATGTTATCAATAAATGAAAATGTCAAACTGTAGGTTGATTTTATATTTTTATTACAGTTTTATATATCATTTACATTAAATTTATTTATAAAAACAAATTTGAAACTTCATTGTTTTATATTTTTATCTAAAATATAAATGACATGCAATATGTAATTATGTATTCAATTTACATAAAATATATTTTAAACATATTTCAAAATATTTCAAAATACATTTTTGTTTACGTGCGATGCCCACATTGTTGTTTTACGATTCAACATATTTTACTGGAACACTGTTAAAAGTGATACTCGCAGTAGATGTACATTATTACATTTTTGCTCACTGCTACTACACAGTACACTTTGAAAGACAATTTTCAAGCATACGCGAAAACGCCGCAAAAAGCAAACAGTCGTTTTTCGGCGGGGTTGCTACGGCCGTTACACCGTGCTATGCTAATATAAAGACAAATGAAGCGATGCGTGAACACAACCCCTAGTCATGTGTCTTTATAGAGATAATTTTCTTATGCCACCGTGCAATTTTCGAAGACCTTAGGCTTAGCAGCAATATTACGAAAATTGTACGCCATGAAATGAGAAAGCGATGAAGATAAAGAAGGTGCCGAGGAATTTTCTATTCACATCTAAGCAAATTGAATTATAATTTGTGTTCGAATGACAAAATGAAAAACGTGGTGAAACTTTAGAACAGCAATAAAAATGTATGAACAATTTTCGATGGAGGTTAAATTTCAATGTTTGTTTTCATAATATCAATAAGTGACTTGGTACTATTTTTATGGTCTGATTGATACGTTTATATCGCACCACCCAAGATGTTGTGAAGTTTTTACGAGTCACAAATATATTTATAACGTCATAATGCAGCAACGCGCAAATAGCATATAACTTCATACCGCGAGCGACGTTCTGGCTAAGGTCGCACAGGTGTAAAAGTCATTGACAACGTGGTTCACCCATAACGAATAAAATCCTGCGACCATACCGCGTTTAATCAATAGCCTGCGGTTGTGTTATTTAGTAATTAAAAATATTTCCTGAAAGCCGAATGACAGCTGGGCCAGCTGGAATCCATAATTCATATCGAAATGTTTACTTTCTCTTTATCGGCTGGCATATCTGCTACTTCGGGGTTAATTGGATGTGACACAAAAAAGGCCAATAGGTGTAATGTACGAAGCATGTAATTATACCACTCGCAGAATATCACTCAAAATTTGCGAAACTTACCGTATACAAACTGGTATTTAAATATGCTTTTAACATTGAAAATTATATTTAATTGTTTCTTTATTCAACGCCACACTTTCAAGATCGAAGACAATTTGAACCACTTTTAATTGAATAAATAAACACATTTTAAGTGGATAAAAATACAATTGAATGAATTATTTATGATTGGTTCTTAGACCTTAAATTATGATCACTCGTCATTGTTCCCATAGAAAGGGAAGGATTTAGGTTTTGTTATTGAAGAGGATGACATTTCTTTTTTGCTTTGTCCGATTTGCTCAGCTTAGAGAAAACACTTGACTTGTCTTTACTATGAAAAATATAAAAATTCTATTCCAAATCTATGTTTCAAAATATATTTCATGTTTATTGAACAATTTATTATCGATAAAAAATATATTTTATATAGCTTAATATAAATTCCATTGAAAAAATACATATATGTACATAAATGTAAATTTGAAATATGTTTTGATATTCCTGTCCTAGTAGAAAAAGATATTTGTATAATCATGAAAAAGTGTAATTAAAATAAAATTCATTTGAATTGAAACTGGATTTTACAGTTTGATTACTTTGCTGCAAGAATAATTAACGATTGAAAAATATGAATCATTTATAGGGTGCATTTGTCACTCAACAAAATATAATCTGGCTGTAGTGTACTTGGTTATCAACAAAATAGAAGTACAAACTCGGGTGCGTTATAAACATGACTAATCTCCCGTCCAGTAATGCAACGATAATAGAGCCAGTACTTGTTCATCGTTGCAAATTAATTTGACTGGCTCGCATTAGAACTTCATATATAAATCATCGCGCGTGTGTACACCCGCAAACTCCAAAGCTTATTAATGAGTTCGAGGATTTGTGTTTATCTGCTCGCTCGTCGAATCAATTTTCCCTCACACTATATCGGAGCTCGTTCACAGTAAAATTTTTTGAATACGTATAATAAAAGGCGTAAATGATTTGTCCAAAAAACAAACATCCAGCGTGCTTTCTGTATGTTCATAAAATTAAAGGGAGCAGTTAGTATAACTAAGCGGCTTTTTCATGCCGCAAAGTTTACCCCCAATGATTGATTTAAAATTGAATGAACGCATTTTTATAAACATTTAATTTTATCGGTTTCCAAAATGTGCACGAATAATCTACATTTTAATTTTTATAATAATGTTCGCTAATGATTTGGCGAAAAATCCCAATTAATTTAGAGCACATCAAATATTACAAAATTTGTAGTAGCGAGTTTAATTTTGCAAATAAGTTCGGTATTAATTAAAACTGTGCAAGCGTTACCAATTTTAACTCAAATTAAACGTTCGCTCCTTTCGGTAAAGCTGAATTAATATATTGTCAGTTTTTGGAACAAATGTTGGGAATACATGTTTCGGGATTTATTTCAATTCGCAAAATTCAACCGCACGAATATATGAAATCTGATTTATGCCCGACACACAACCATCCGAGAGCGTATTGTCGAAATAAACGAAACGCTAACAGTCATCGATTTAGCATATTGTCGCAACCGCAGCAGTCATTTGCGTGATAAATATCGGCCGTGTGCGGCGCCGTTCAAATGTAGCGGAATTAACTGCTTAGCCTGAAAGCATCTCAGCGAAGTGTGCGATGATGAAGGGGCCCGGCCATTGCGCGTAATACGTATGCGAAAGAGGCGCCCGCAGAATAACTCTCACGTGTCGCTTCCGCAAAAAAGGACGACCGCGGCATAAAAATAACGTGGGGGCAGCGACGATAAATATGTCCGCAGGCGACAAAATATCGCGGAGTTCGCTCGGTCCTCGGCAGGGGACAACTGCGCCGCTGACGGACGGCACCCGCAGGACTACTAAGTCACGCTTTATGCTAAGTCAAATCGGACGATCGTTTCTTTGCACACCCTTTTGAAAAATAACGTCACCTCCATTTTTTGTTGCCTCGGAGGCATAAAATACCCAAATTAGCTCCGTCTCTTAGTAATACATTATTCGATCTCGCTTGGCATATTTCATCTCAAGATTTCTTTTTCCTTTTTTTTCTTCTCCCGAATCAAAATTCGTCGAAAAAAGTTACAAGTTGATTTTAGCTGTTAATTTGAGATAATAATATAATAATTGTGCAAACGTCGTGAAAATATTCAGTGTAAAAAAGATTTGGAAGGATGAAAACGAACGAGGAGAAAATGCGTGGAAATAAAGTTGACTCAACTTTGCGGAGTAGATTAAAATATCACAATGATCCTGTACCTTGCTGCGTGTAGCAAATATAGCCTGGTTGTTGGTTATTTAATTCAAAAAAGGCACAGCTCCTCCAGTTCCGACACGCTGACTGGCGCACCGCACTGTGATGCATACAAACGAGTTCGGGCAAAGGGCCTCGTATTGTTTCGCCCTGACTTTCGTCGCATTAAAAAAATCTCCAACGCGTGGCCAAACCTCGAAAATCCCAAAGGCGAGCGGTGTCTCACGATAGGGCTGTTAACCGACATTGAACCCATGTCGGATTAACCCTGTTCATTTTTGTGCTCTGTTTCAATGCCTTTTTTATAACCCAAGTGTCGGGTCACAGCAATTTTCTTTAATCTCTGATAACACATGTTGATTCGTTATTAAAAAGGCGAACGAATAAATTGTGTGATTAGGATTTTTAATTTCACTAATGAAATTTTATCGGTGTTCTTTTTATTCTTGTTTTGATTGTTCCTAATAATTGAGTGTCAATTTTTTTATTGTTTTGTGTAAAGTTGAAACTTATCCTGAATAAACTTTTGTTTTTCGTTTTAGATGAGAATTAAAAATCGGCCAAGTTAAAACAACTGTTGAATTTAGTCCCACAGCTGTCGTCGCTGCAAATTTCGGTTCCTTTAAAATTTAGTTGAAATTCGTACAAAATTTATTTTTCAATTTAAAAAAATTATTATTAATTGAAATATATGTTTACTAATTCAAATATTTATAATCAAAAACTGTACCAATTCGATAAAATAATTTTTTCAAAACAGTTTTTAATTATTTTATTTCAATTTTTTTTCGACATGAAGTTAGCAATTTATTCTGATTCATTACCTGTCAAATTTGTTTATCTGTCTATTTTCTGTTATAATTTGGTTGACTTCGTCAGTTGTGTGATCCAAAACTCATCAGAAAAATTTGCTCCGATGAATTGTGAACGTGTGGTTGCTCATAATGGCAGAGTCAATATTTTTTCATGACGCATATATCAGTGAGTAATTTCCGATCGGGTCACCAACCCATGATCGATCGCTATTGTCTAGTTGTCGGCATTTCAGGGTAATGGCCACACCTTGCAAGCAACCCTGCCGATCGAGGCGTCGTTCAAACAAAAACGAACCATAATGGCTTCTAATGGAAGGTGAAGAACGCCGGTTGTTCGTTTGAGTTTTACACTCCAGCAGTCG
This sequence comes from Trissolcus basalis, assembly GCA_025266255.1. Classification (NCBI taxonomy): domain Eukaryota; kingdom Metazoa; phylum Arthropoda; class Insecta; order Hymenoptera; family Scelionidae; genus Trissolcus; species Trissolcus basalis. Next base: position 10,564 of record JAAMPD010001710.1, on the reverse strand, counting down.
AATATATCAGTCATTACAAAGCGCGACCACCATCCTGCAAATGAAGTGACACACGCGACCAACCGTCTCGGACCTCCCAAGATTTGCATTCGTCCCGATGCCAGATGTTGATGGCTCCCTGACACGGGACAATCGCTTTTCATTCTGGGTAAGTGCCTTCCACGCCAAATAGACCAAAGGGGTTATTCCAATAAAGAAGGCTTTCTTGAAATCGCTCTGCTAATGACAGTTATTAGCTTGCCACACTTTTGACAATTGCGTTCAAAATTTCGTTCAATTCACTATGAATAACAGAATAAAAAGCGAATAAAAGAAATTGTTTGCTTTCATTCAGATTCTAGGAAAAAAATGAGTTTTCGAAGTCAATATGATATTCTCTATATAATTCAAAAAATTTATAAACATTTAATTTGTTGACTGAACGATTTTTTTGTTCTGTTATTCGTAAATTTTTTTTATTGTAGTTGCAGAATGAAATGTTTGGTTTGACCTAGATCGACTGTCGTGGTTGGAGCCTAATTTTCAGAACATGATTCAATTTCTTAAGTCACGGTATTATCTATGAGGAGGTGCATTCAACAATAGAAATTTTGAGGCGCGGTTTGTCTATTTGCTATAAATTCATTACCTCCAAACATCGCCAAACATGCTGACAGAGCGCTGCCGTACAATTATTTAATCTTGCGCTGCCTATAATGTAACGTTAATAACAGTCAGTGTTGGACAGTGTTATGATTTAAATATGATTAACTAGTTATAATAAGGTTCATTATGCAGTTTGTAATGCTGTGCAAACAAATGCCAAGTTGCAAAAGGCTGCAGAAGTAAAAATGAAAGAAGAAAGAAATACACGAAGCACTAATTACGGAAACAAAAGCGACCATAAATAAAGAAATGACATTTAAAACAACTTTTTAAAATTTTTCAACTCATTAGACGGGCTGAATGTACGCTGATTTACGAAATTAACCATGCGTTAAAGAAGAAATATTTTTGTAATGGTAATCGCAGAACTAAGCGTGTCATAGCGGAGGTAATACGTCCTGAACTCTATTACTTGTATCTTGAAAGAAAAATGGCAAGGCCGAGTAAAGGGGTGGACGGCTTAGCAACGTGAATTATGGTTACTGAACTCGGCTCTCTAGCACTAAAGCTTATGTATGTTACATGCTCGTATCGTACGCACAATCGCGAAGAAGGTGCCGGGCATTCAAAAAATTGCAAACTATCATTACAGCAACTTTGAAATATTTGACTAATGTTCTGTAATCGTATCAGGTTTTCAATCTTTAAAATTGTTTCTAATTTTCTAACACATCACTTATGACAACGTGCATTGTGAGTTTTACTTTTCTTTTTCACAATTTATATACAGATAAACATTTTATCAAGAAGAAAACTATTTCTTCAATAACGAGCGTTTCAACAAAAATGTTTACAAAATATTAAAAAAATATTAATGTTTATATCTCAACAACCCAAATGATTTATAATCTGAAAATTATAATATAAATTATGTAAATTTAAACAGAAATTTCAATATTAACATAATCTTCATCTTCATCTTCAATAAAAAATTGTATAAAATCACAACATTCATAAAATCGTTATGTTAAAATGGTTTTGCGGGTTTTTTTTTTGAAAATTGACACTTGTTCGAATCGAGGTGAAAGAAAGATTGTACGTCTGTAGGTTTGGTACATGTAATAATTGTTGGATGGCGTGAGCATACACGTTCATCTGTTGTACAAGGTACAAATACACTGAAAGATCGGTTAAGAAAAAGAGGGGAATCGCACCCCACGGTCCTTTCGGCACATAGCACAGCATATAATGCCAATCCCGTCGCGTTTCTCTCGAGTCGATGTGTGATATATTGGCTCGTAAAAATCTTGAGGAATACAGTATCTCTGTAGGATCTCGGGCCGAAGGTCGGCGTCGCCGAAAGAGTCTTTTCGCCAAAGGTAAAGACGAAATTTCGCCATACACAGAGACCGAAGGAGCCAATGTATGAACGTTTATTATGTACGAGCGCACGCGCAGCCTGAGATCCCTTCCCGTGCGTCGCGCTGCGTTCTCGTTGAGAGGTGCGAACATCGTTAACAAGTCTCGTATTTTATAATGCTCGTGTTGTTCCTGAATGCGCGAACGCGCCTCAAAAGAAGTGCTCAGCTCAAAATCGTATTGCTCATCAGCATCCGGACTCTTCTTCTTGTTTACTTTTTGACATCTCAACATTTTTTTCTCTAATAAATAAATAAAATAAATTTCAGTTCAACATTTGATAATTATCAATTTATATCACCATTTTTGTTCGAAATAATCAAAAACCTTACTCGATAAACAATTAATTTCATTACGTTCGAATTAACAGCTATATCACTTGCTTTGGTAATTTGATACATAATTTGGTAATTAATAAAATAAATTAATCTAATTAATCACTATGATGGTATAATTTGATTCAAATTTATGAAATTTCGGGGTAATGAATTTTTGGACGATGAAAAATTTGCGTGACTCAAATGATATTTTTGAGGGCTGATGTTACTGAAGCAGCCATCGCGTTTTAAACATAAACACTGATTTTGGCACGGGCAGCTTAAACGATTTGCCGAGCAGTATTCTCGGCTCCCAAGCATCATGTGTAGAGCGAAGAATCAATTTGAAGACGGTGACTGTTATACAAGTGAAACAGAGTGAGGAATTACCTGAACACAAAAAAGTGCCGATCATGCATCATTGAAAAATATCGAATACTATCAATATAATTTTGACTAGAATTATTTTCATCGCAACGAATTCCCATGTATACATTTCGGTTACAATTGTGTACATGAAATATTGAAGATAGAATATTATCAAACAAAATACTCATTCAAATTGAATTGTCACAATATTTCAAGTGATATGGAATAGTTCGTTCTCGAAAAAAAAAAGAAGGGAGAAAAATGTTAAACATATTCGTTTGAACTATTTACAAAGAGTTATTCCATCAGATGCTAATATTCGGGATCGACGAGTTGGGTTGATACAGCTGAAGTGACCGCCGAATAAACCGCCCTCAAAAAATGCACATCATCACGTGCAACTCACACAAACGTTTTGAAAATGTAAAGTAACGAGTGTGCAGAGTTCTTCATATCCAAAAGCTTCAATTACAGCGTATTTTTCTTTCAGCATGAGTGAAAGTTTTTCCTCGGCCGTTGGTACACACGAAGCTCTCTCACATACACGAATCGCGAAGCGAGCAAAGTAAGAGGGCGAAGGATTTCACGAATCCGGTCGTCGGTTCGGTTCATTTTCCACAAGTGCTTCCGGATATTCTCAGCACGCTGCTACGGTCAGGAAGTTAAGTTGAGTAGAAAGATGGGAGAGGTATAGACGGCAAAGGGTTTGCTGTCCGTGCACCGGGTAAAACGAGTTCGGTCGCTTGTCGGGGTGGAACACGAAGAGGAGGAAATGGCAGAGAAAGAGAAGGAGAAAATGGAAGAGGTGGACGGAAAGGGAGGGTGCTGTTGCCTCCTGCACACTTACCCCAGAGGTAGTGTATTGATCCGGAGGCGGCAGCGGTGGCGGTGGCGGTGGCAGCGGCGGCGGTGGCGGTCATCCGACCGCTAATTAAATGCCAATCGCCGGTCCCCTTCCACCGCATCCCACCCTCGACTTGCTCCGCGCCGATCTTCGCCGGTCCGCCCCTTCATCCCGCCATCGTCATCTCCAAATATGTACGCTCTCGCGTGTGCATGTGCCATCATCTGCGTTTGTGCGTCGCAGTCATTTACACTCGCTGCGTTTCATATATTTCATACCGGATAGCTTGATCGACGAATAACCCTCTGAAAACCTTCTTCTGCATTGTTCGCGTCGATGACGCGAATCCGAATATTCGGATTCCGATTATTCGATGTTATTTACCGCAGCCTTCACCCTCCCTCGATGACCTTACGAATTGTTATATTAGTTTCCAATTGACCCACGCAACTCACTATTTTATTTTCAAATTATCCACGGAATTTCAACGGCCCAATTAAGTGTCCCGGATGAGATTACATTTTTTTTTTTTTTCGTTCAACTTTTATAGATTTCAAATAAATCTTATGTCATCCTTTCGATTCTTATTTTTTTTTCGAACTGAAAAAAAAAGCGATGACATAAGCAATCTGAAAAGTTCTCATGTTTCAGAACCGCGCGACGCCCGTGACAACGGAATGTGAGAAAAAACACATACCTTGACCAAAAAAAAAGGAAATAAAAGAGGAGCGCTCTGCTTTCTCCTACAGAGAGCAAGATTGCCGAAAGTTGGACGAGTCACCCCTTCACCGAGGGATACGAAGAAACGCCGGTTGATTGACTTCCCTTGGGACTACACTTTAGGAAGACCACAGCTGATCCCTCTTAGCTATCTTAACCTTCGACCCTTTTGAGCAGCAGGCAAACTCCGGCGGACGTGACCGGTATACTATCGCTTACATTCCTATCATTCTCATGGATACTTTAGTTCAATCCCAGCCTAATAACAGATTCTTCATTGATAGTACAAAAATCATAAATAAAGTTAAAGGAGAAAAATCAACGCCATCTTATCAAGGATGAACGAGAGCCTTCGCTTGGCGTTTCATCTGTGACCTTAACCGGAGAACAAGAATGGCATCAGATTCTGTTTATCGAAGAGTAAAAAAACGTTGAAAAGGATAAATGTTGTGTTTAGGGTCTTGATTGGCGGTCATGCACCCCTCTCTGGGTGCAGGGCGGTGTTAATTGGTGCGGAAGTAATTAAGAGATGGCCACCCTATCCTCACCTTTCCCTTGCACGCCCACGACTTTCTCCACCTCCACGAACATTCTACGGCTAACGAGCAAACGCTGGTGCTCTGGGAGATGATTAATAACGAGGCACTCTCGAAAAGCGTAGCACGAAGCCTGTCGAAGGGTAGTTGATAAAAGTTTTCGTCGTTTCGCTTAGCCACTCATCGATCGGGCTTCCCAAACCCTTGGTTATAATTTTTGTGTAATCCAGCCCTGCCTTGGCATGTTCATTAATGGCACTCATTACGTTTCAATCTCGCCTTGGGTTTGCTCCTTTCTTAACAAATAAAGAATAAAAAAGAGATTCGGCCAGAATGATCAAGGCGTTTCGCGAGACGTTGTTTTGAATCAGCGGGTCATTCATCAACGAGCGCCAAGGGTCGAGGGAAAAATCATGCTCGCGGGGGCAACTGTTATTTTTTGTTGTTCCTCCTTTCATATTTTGTGGCACGCATATCAGCAGGCTCTTTAACAAGGTGTATCAATCTCCCGGGCTATCCGACAGCGCGATCAGCCAGACAGGGAGGATGGATCGCGGCTCGTCATTACAGTCAAGTCCAGGGAGGTCACACCTGGCGCCCCCAGCTACGACCCTGACGCCATTTGCCTCCTCTTTCGAGTTAATGGCGCGGCAGATGCGGATCATACCGCTGTTCTTCCGAATCTTCATAAATATCCGGATCGATATTGCTCTTCCCGCGAGCTGTTATACGATCAACACGCCTCGATATTACACGTATAATAACCGACCCGTTTACCGGCACAAAATCTCGAAAAACGATATTGGCTTTTTGAGCGTTATGCACGACAGTGTCGTCCCACCGGGACCTTTGATTGGATGCCCAAGTTTATGCGCGCGTAATTTTGCCGCGGCTTACAACTCGCGATTATGTTAGCTATGTGTTTTTGTAACAGATGCATGCGTAATGTCAGTTATTCATAATTGTTTGTTGCCGCTGAAGCTTTCAACGTGATTTTCGTTGACCTGCCGGTGCTTTAACGAATTACAAGCACATACTCATCGGATTATCCAGATACACGCATTACCATGCGGAATTTAATTGAAAGATCAAACGAACTTACCAAGTGAAGTTCGATCGAGATTATAACGAAGGCCTCGTCCGGATGAAACATAAGTAAATGTAGTAGTGCTTATTGTACGTCTTGACAACAAAGTTCAAAAATACCGCCAAGAACAAAACTTGGCGGCAGGAGGCGCTGCATCTCTGGTTCAAGGACCGGTGTACTTGGCGCCATATTCCTCATTGTGTTTTGTTACGTTGTGAGACAACGAAGTTATTTTTTATTTTTTGGTTTTGCTTGGTTTTTGAACGAGAATTCACGGAAAGATGCCCAAAAGACGCAAAGATCGATCCCGGTCGCGACGCCGACACAGGAGACACAAATCGTCTCGCCATGATAGCTCTCGCGAACGATCGGCGGATTCACGGGCGTCATCCCGTCAGCGATCACCTGCTCAAGGAGGATCTTCATCGCGTAGCCGTTCAAAGGATCCGTCCTTTCCATGCCAAGACGTCACTCTTGCCATGATTTTAGATAAGATTACGGCACAGGACGAGAGACTAGCCTCGTTTGAGGTTATGTTTGCAAACAAGTCGATGCCAAGCATCGAACAGTCTCAGGCTTCGAATGAAAACACAGGTGAGCGGACAAAGGGAGAAACGGCTCTCTAGAGCCGGGGCCTCGAACCAGGTGTGTTTCTCGTTGACTCCAACCGGGGAAAGAGAAACACAACCGATTCTTTCCTTTGCGGGCTCTTGAATGTGTTTTTTTCTATGTATTTCAGAGGCGGTCCCTTCGACGGAGCGTGGCGTCACTTTTGATAACAATGAGGTGAGAGTCGAGGAATCGCACGACGAAAGCGTCGGGATGGAATTTTTTAGCCTGAAACCGAAGCCGGCTAATGATTTTGTTTGGGCGCCGTCAATTTTGAAATTCGCTCAGTCGACCGCAAGCTCTGGCTTGGAAAGCGAACATCGCGAGCAGCTTCTCAGCAAGTACGCCGTCAAAGGTGAGCTGGAAACTCTGGGACCACCTAAACTAAACAAACTTCTCATCCCAGCGCTGAAAGGATCTGCAACTACGCTGAAAAGGGATGAGTATCAGTGTCAATCTCAAGTCCAGGTCGCCGCATGTTTGAACGCTTTCGGTTCAGCGATGTCAGTGCTGGCAAAACCGGGAATGAGAGAGGCCATGCCGCCGGAGTTCGCTCCAGCACTGGGTCAGCTCGCTGACGGAATCCATTTGCTGTCGGATCACCAACATCGCTTGTCCCTGGCCCGTCGAGCATTTATCAAGCCAACTTTAAGCCTGGTAGGAAAAAATGTCGCTGATAATGCTCCGGTCGATGAGTGGCTCTTCGGCAACACTTTTGCGGACGAGCTCAAGGATGCACAAGCGGTTGAGAAAGCGGCCAAGGACCTCATTAAGGCACCACCCGCTGCAAAGCCTAGCCTACAACCAACGCGGACAAAAGCGACGAACCAGCGACCTCAACAGGATAGACAAGTCCAACAACAGCAGGCGAAGGTGACGGGAAACTTGAGGGCCCCTGCGAGCTCGTACCGCGCTGCGACGAGTCGCGCAGGGGCGTACCGCTCGAGGAGCCGCAGCCGCAAACCGCATTCGCGCTCCCGGAGTCTCCGGCATTAGATTCGGTACGTACGGCGGGGCGTTTGAGCCTTTTCATCCGTAACTGGGAAAAGATTACCACGGATACCACGGTGTTGAGCGCCATTACAGGCTACCAGATACCCTTCGTGTCGTTACCCCCACCCAGACCGGTTCTATCGGAGCCACAGTTGTCGCCATCTATGGCAGAGCACTGTGCCAATGAAATCGATCGTTTGTTGATGAAGGGGGCAATCATCAGAACAAATCCCTCTCCAGAACAGTTTTTATCTAGTTATTTCCTGGTCGAGAAATCCTCAGGAGACATGAGGTTCATTTTTAATCTTAAAAATCTAAATGAGTTTATTGAACCACCTCACTTCAAGCTCGAAGACTGGAGGACCGTGGTTCAACTCATGCTTCCCAATACTTATATGTCATCCCTAGACATCGAGGACGCCTATCTCTTGGTGCCAATCCACCCAGCACACCGCATTTATTTACGCTTTCAATGGCAAGGTACAACATTTGAGTTCCAAGCACTCCCATTTGGTTTATCCACTGCGCCGTTTCTGTTCACGAAAATTATTAGACCGGTAATTTCGTTTCTTCGAGGGGAAAATTATCAATCAGTTGTGTACCTGGATGATTTCCTTTTACTGGGATCATCAGTGTCAAATTGTCATGAGAACGTTCAGGTACACATAAATCTTCTCACTGCCTTGGGTTTTATTATTAACTTCAGAAAATCGGAACTAGAACCAAGTGTAGAAAGAAAATTCCTCGGTTTCGTTTTCAACTCGAGAGAGCAAACAATTGCAATTCCCCAACAGCGGAGGGAGAAGCTATATCATTTAGTATCAAATTTCTCGAAAAAATCCACGTGCAAAATCAGAGATTTCGCAAGCATGATCGGTTCACTAAATTCAGTCTGCCCGGCCGTGCGATACGGACTTTTGTATATGAAGAAGTTTGAACGCGAAAAGTACCTAGCGCTTTTGCAATCGAATGGTTCATACGAAGCAAAAATGTCACTGCCATTGACCTTGGGAAATGACTTCGAATGGTGGCTCAAAATTTTATCGGACGAATTCCAATCGAATCGGATACGAACGGAAAATTATGCAAACGAAATTTTCTCCGACGCCTCACTAACCGGCTGGGGCGCATCGTGCGGATGCCAACGCGCAAGAGGATGGTGGTCGGAAGACGAAAAATCTCTGCATATTAACGCGTTAGAAATAAAAGCAGCATTTAACGCACTTCGATGTTTTGTTTCGGACCAAACGGACTGCGAGATTCTACTGAGAATCGACAATACGACTGCTATTGCATACGTGAACCGCTTTGGTTCCGTTCAGCACCCTTTTCTTTCCGATCTAGCGCGGCAAATATGGCAGTGGTGCGAGGATCGCCGGATATTCGTTTTCGCCTCTTACATAGCGTCAGCCGAGAACATCCACGCAGACGCCGAGTCGCGCAGGGTTGACACCGATACGGAGTGGTCATTGTCTGACAAGGCTTTTAAAGTGATTTGGCTACGTTGGGGCCCTTTTGACGTGGATTTATTCGCGTCCACGCTAAACGCGAAATGTTCGGTCTACGCCTCTTGGCTGCCAGATCCAGGGTCGTGGATAGTCGACGCATTCACAATAACCTGGAGCCATGTTTACTTTTATTGTTTTCCTCCTTTTATTCTGATTCCTAGAATCCTCAGAAAAATAATCGATGACCGCGCAGAGGGTATTTTAGTGGTTCCTTGGTGGCCGTCTCAACCGTGGTTTCCACTCTTTAAGCGTTTACTTATGTCAACACCGATTATTTTTAACCCATCTTACGATCTACTTTCTGCTCCTCTTAGGGATCAGCATCCAGCGTGGAGAACCCTTTCCCTGGCGGCAGGGAAGCTATCCGGCTATCGTTCTTAGAACGCAATGTACCAGCCTCTGCAGTAGATACGATGTTAGCATCGCTCGCTCCTGCGACGATCAAGCAGTACACCCGGCCATTGCGCGATTGGTGGGTTTTTTGTAACGCGAACAATTGTTCACCGTTTTCTCCGTCGATAGATTTTTTTTTGGAATTTTTAGAGCTCGAAGCAAGATCTGTTAATAGTTATTCTACACTTAATTCAACGAGATCGGCGATTTCTTTGGTTACGGTTAACTCGATCGGCGATCACGCGTTAACTAAACGATTTTGTAAAGGCGTCAGTTGTCAAAAGCCCTCCCGCCCCCGGTATGATCACATTTGGGACCCTGCACCGATAATTAAAAAGCAAAAAGAGCTGTTTCCAAGTGTAGATTTATCGCTGGAGGTGTTGACGAAAAAACTAGTAATCTTACTCGCTCTAAGTTCAGGTCAACGATGCCAAACATTGGCTTGCCTGAAAATATCTCAGATGTCATTTAACGACGGTCATTTGATCATCAGAGTTCCAGATAGGCTAAAAACGTCGGCGCCGGGACGTAGCCAGCCATTATTAAGTTTCCCTCGATTCGTTGCATGTGAAAGTCTATGTATCGCGACCTTAGTTGAGATTTATTTAGATAAGACAAAGAATATTAGAGAAAAAGGCTGTGACTCATTGTTCATTTCCTTTAAGAAACCGTTCAAACCGATAAGCGTACAAACAGTTAGTCGGTGGATCCGTTCCACACTGAAAGATTGTGGTATTGACGAACGATTCACGGCGCACAGCACGCGCCACGCTGCGACTTCTTGCGCGGCGAGTAAGGGCGTACCGATAGACGCCATTAAGCGAGCCGCCGGTTGGACCGGAGAATCGCAAGTTTTCGCTCAATTTTATAAACGACCTATCGTCGATGTTAACGCTTTTTCAAGCGCTATTCTTTCTCCTTAATTATAATATTGATGCTCAATTTGGTTTAAACCTTTGATTTACGAAATAAAATGTTCTATTCATGATTTCAGGATTATATGTTATTTCAAAAAAAAAAAACAAAAAAAAAAAGTGGCAACTAGCTCGACTTTAAACATCTACATTTACTTATGTTTCATCCGGACGAGGCCTTCGTTATAATTGAAAGATCAAACGAACTTACCAAGTGAAGTTCGATCAAAATTATAACGAAGGCCTCGTCCGGATGAACTGCCCAACCCA
>JAAMPD010001709.1:21153-76254 GCA_025266255.1 Trissolcus basalis | reverse complement strand
ACTGATAAGGGAGGGACTGTTTATTTTATTCAAAATTTTGTGAAACTTTCATATGTTGAATTTTTTGTTTTCTTTTATGGTTTCGTTTTTATATAATTTTATATTTATTTTTAGGATTTGTTTATTTTTGTTTGGTATTTTTTCAATGAATTGTATAACCATTTACTAAGGGATTATTTTCTATTTACGTCTATGACACTAATTGCTTTTTTGTTAAATGACTAGATTGAGTACAATCCATGCCAGTCTTGTCTCATTACACAGTTAACACTTATTTCGTTTTTTAATCAGCATGAAAACTAATACGTTCACAAAGAACCGTACCACTTTTGCACATCTAACAACTGGTCATTTTCAAACACCACATTAAGTGTTGCACGTGTTTAGAGTTTAAATTTTCGTAAAATATTTTTTGTGCGTAACCGGGAATTGTAAATTTTCAGATGACTCGAAATTCAACAGCAGTGGTACTGATTCAGATCAAGGTCGAGGTAGTAGCGAAGCCGGTAGCTTCATTGGTAGTCCGTCAGTGGACCCCGTAATCAGCAACTTCGAAGAGGGCATGAGGCTTTACTAGCCCTCCCGATTGTCTTACAATTTGCACTACCTCAGGCCGGGGACCATCTCGTTATTGCCGGGTGCACTCGCCACCTCTGCCCCCGGCCTCGGAGTACCCCCTCAAAGCACCCAGTCTTCCTCGTGCCAACACGCAATCGGTCCTTATCACCCGGCGCCATCCACCCGCGCGCCCCTTTTGCAGACGCCTCCTCGAGGCGCCACCTATCCCCAAAACCCACCGCGTTATCCCTATCCGTTCATGGGATTTTATCGCCGATGTTAATTACTTTTCTTTCGATCTTACTTTTTTTATTTTTTAAAAAAATTTATCAAGATTTTGGTTTTCTAATCATTAGAAAAAAGGAGGGGGTAAACATACTTTATATATTTGGATCATTTATATACACTTTTTTTGTCTATCATTTTATTCGAACTTTTTTCATTGCTGAAAGTAAAAGACTGGACACTTTGCATATAGTCTCCGGAGATGCATTGTAAATCTGAGACAAATCGGATCATGTAAATACGAATGACCCACGTGTCCATTGTTACTTATCCTATATATCAATCGTATAATTGCACAAGATCGTTGGTCTCTAATCGAGAACATACATAACGGAAATATTTATATAAAATGATAAATTGTAATCTGCGATGATAGATAATGGTGACCGATGCCTTCATTAGTTTTGGCTTATCAACGGACCACGAAACAGCGAAAGTCTAATTGTTTTGCGTTCCGAGATCGCGTATAAATCTTTGTATTTCTTTCTTTTTCTTTTTCATCAAATTTACTCTTGCTCTCGTAATTTCTTTTACGCGAACAAACTGAAGGAAAAAAATTGAACTGTAAAAAGAAAGAAAATAACAAATTTAGAGTTTCCGATGAAATAATAAACTCTGAAATTTCATTAAGATCTTGTTGTTGGTTAATCTTTCTTTTTTTTTGTTACAAATGTTTTTGTTCTGTTAATTTTGTTGTGTCCGTTTTGATACTCATTACCGATTTATACCTACAAAATAAATGAATATTGTAAAAGCAACGTATCTTTTTCATATTCGAATTGCAAATTTATCGCTTCAAATCATAATTTTGGTAAGCGTGATTACGAAATAATATTACATATATCATATTGTACGATATATATTGTAAAATTATATATGCAAATTAATAACTTCTTCGTGTGGTAAGAAGGCGGTGCCACTGTTACGAAATTTTGAAAAAAAAGCACTCTAAAAGCTAAACTTATGAAGAAGCACTGCTTGATATAAAGTCATTCCGCAAGTAAAGATTGAAAAAAGGATGAAAGGCCGAATTAACTGATTGTTACAATAATGTTGTGATTAATGAGGGAAAAAAATAATACGATCGCCATCAAGTGGATAACAAATTTTAAAGCACTATTTTTCAAAGTAGATTGAATGAAGTACTATAAAGTAATATAAGTCAAGATGGACGAGAACTCAATTATTTTGTTACTCTCTATGAAATTTCGAAACAATTTCACACCTTAGTGGTACCACCATCTTAATGGTAATGTGTAAGAGAGTAGATGTTATTGTAATAAGAAGTCTTTTATTTCCGGTTGGGTTTGTATCAGAGATCGATTTCTTTTTCGTTAATATTGCTTGTATAACAGGTCTAAATCGAACATCATTTATATTGTTACTTTGTAAAACAAGTTTTCGAAACTATAAAAGTAAAACTAAAACAATCAACATGTAAGTTTTTTCAACGAACCTTCCAATGTGTCTACAAGTATGTTCAACATTATGATTTATCTTCAATGCTGTTTCATTTTTATCTAGCATTTTTTTATTTTTTTTTTTTTCTAACTAATTCGCTAATATAAATTTTACAGTTAATCCACCAGAGAAGAATTCTGTCTTAGAGGATTTGTGCAAAAATAAGCCGGAACTGAATGTAGAGATTGACCGGCTACAAGAAATCCAAGAGGCTAGTGCTCGGGTATACGGATTCGATACCACAACGAATAAGTACCCAAAATTGCCATCCAGGAGACGATTTCTCAAGAAGAAGACTTTCTTGAGGAGACCTGACAGAAAATACAAATACGTGTCGCCAAAGCTGCCACATTCGGATGAATCGGCGTCTGCCTGTTCGACTACAGACTCCACTCCATCTTCGCCAAGAACTTCAACGACTCCTGAATCCCAGATTTTGAGTACGGATTCTAATTCTGCTGAATCCGAACTTATGGATTATGACTATCTAGATTGTTGTTCATCCCCAATAAGAGATGAAATGGAAATGATATTTTTAGAAAACGAGAAAAAGGACCAACCACCGGTGAAAAAAGCAAAACTTTGCTGACTGCAAAAGTGACAAAACTTGTTTCTGATGAAAAACAAGTGTAAGAAAGAACAAAGCAATTCTGTAAAAGAACTTATATTCCCAAACTGGATGTAAGCTGTGAATCTCTTGTTGTGATGCTTGAACAAATTATTGGATAGATTATATATTGTATTCTTAGTTTACAATAAATGTTTATTATTTTATCAAAAAAGAACTGAGTTATCCTTTTTAGATCCTGTTTTGAAATAACCTATAGAAGATAAGCAAGCAAACAATTTAAAAAAAAATAATTTTGAATAGTTGTGTGCAAAAACGTTATTTAGGCAATAATTCAGACGTGTAAAAGGGGAAAATGAAAAGAATCAGCACACCTGAATGCACACACTATTTATTTAGAATGTATAATCGTATGCTTATCGTATCTGACCTTAAGAGAAATCACATTCGGTTCTTTTTTACTTGTATTTTTCTTCCATCGACCTTGCACCGAGTATAAATAACTAGTCGATTTCAGTAAGTACGTGAACTAGCGTCGTATATATTTATACAGCATGAATCTCCGATGATCCAATTTTTTATCTCTCTGTGAAAAAAAATCAACCTCAATAAATAATGCAAAAAAAGTAATGCACACTTTTTATATACACAAACTGAGTTTTTATAGCCACCAAGTGACGAAAAAAAAAATCGCTCCCTGGTTATAATTTGAAACTTTTTTTACACTCGATATGACGTCGCAAATTGTATTTTTGCCTTTTATCGTCGGAGATTTTGTATCAGTATACACCGACGCCTTTATATGTAACTATATAATGTGAATGACTGATGTCGAGTTTTTATGTTATACATACAATCAAACGTCCACGTTAACTTCTGACTTTACTTTCATTATATAGAATATAAATAATATTGGCGATATCCACTTAGAAACTATAGGTCAAAAATAATATTGTACAGTAAAATCTCATCGCTCCAAAAACAAATGATCCTCTTGGAAGCACTACAAACGAAAACAAAATGTCTATGTTACAAACGGTTCTTTTCGACGTATGAGATCTTACACGACGTTATTCTTTTCGACTTGAAAACTATCATAATTATTTTAAATAGTGGTCTAATGGATATTTCGTCTTGAACAAATACTTCTGAATTCTGACGAAATACTGGCTGGATCTGGATCGGGTCTGATTATTCTTAGAGCTGTACAAATTTATAAACGAAAGCGAAATTTTTTGTCAAAATTCACGTTGTGCGAAATTTGTTTGTCCGTCAAGGAAACGCGCAAGCTCAGCAGAGTGTGTGTACAGTCATTGTGTTATTTTATTATTACCATTTTTTTACATGAAAGTTTACAGCGAAATTGTTTGACGGTGACAAGATTTGTAAAAATAACTCATTGCAAATTAACGACAATCATGGTGAATTGTCTTGTACAACTTATTATTGCAGCCGCTGATTAAATTATAAAATGTTAATTGCTAAAAAGTAATAAGGTACACAATGATAAAATAACAAATCAAGGACAACAAAAATTGTGCTCCAATATTTGGCGATACAATTTCCGATGTACAACAACAAATTTTACGCTATGACATTTACAAATTATATAATTACTAACAGACGATCTTTTAAAGTTAATGTAAAAGTAACGTTAAACTATATTGATAAATTGTGATTTGTACCAACGATTGCCGCTGGGGGCCGAAAATAATATTTTGTTTACTAGCTATAACCACTTGACAATTCTCGTCGACGTATAAGTTTCTTTTTTGTACAAGTTTCCGTCGACGATGGTTCTTTTTTTACTTTTTTCATTCAAACACTGTGCCAACAAATAATCAAGTCGAACCATTTTAAAGGGCCAGAAAAAATACAAAGGCTTGGGTCTTGATACATTCTAATTCGTCTACGATATGCAATTTCGTTTTTTTTAATTTGAAATACTATAATTGTATCGTCGTCTTGTAGAAAAGAATATAAAGCTAGATTCTTTTGGACGCCGCTCGAAATCGCAATTGGCCTTTCGTTGACATCCTTTTGGTCATTTGTCACACGTTCATTGGTTAGTTTGTTAATTTTTCTGACGCTCAAAGTGTCCAGTTGCTGAACGAACAAGCTCGATTCTACGATGTCAAAGTCGAAGTGGAAGACCACAACGGTCACTGCAGCCTCTGTGACCAGTATTGTGCGGCTATGTCGGGAGCCGGCTGGCCAGGAATTGCTATCGGTACGCTCACTCCAGGCGATATCAAACCTGAACAAAAAAACAATGCAATGAATACAAAAATTCACCTTCCAATAATCTCCCAACTGATTTGATTAAAGATTGAACATCTCATTGTACAACTACACTCACACAAATTGGTTTTACACAAAATTCAATTGAACAATTTTGGGAATACAGTTAATAAATGTTGTATTTTTTTCTATTTTCGGACGTTTAAGAAATGCTGGCATTACCAACGTGTTCAATACGGCAAGCGGTATCCGTGGTAGCCATATTCCTTCGGCTAGAGTGCAAGCAGTGAGTGCAGTGAGTGCTGTAGACACTCACCGGTGGAGCTGGCATTCTGGTTGTACTGATTAAGCCCTGTCGTGTGGTAAGGCTGCGTCGGGCTACACGTCGGTCGGGCTCCGTAGCCCAGGTGAAGTGGCTCGTAGCCCGAGGCTCGACCTACGCCGCACGCATAACCGTTGTCTCGCTGCTGCAAACACGCGCCCGGACTTGGCCCTACTGTCATGCCCATCGACATGCCCACTGGGCCCATACCCCCGCCTGATGACAACGACGACATGCTCGTGGTGTGTTGGCTCTGAGGACTGCTTCCCGACATGGTGAAACTTGGCATCGACGTCATCGGACTAAAAACAATAACCCAACAAAATTAAACCTCTTGCCCAACCAACATTTCCATATCAACAGTTGAAACAATTTATTTCGAATATTGAATTCAATACTAGAACTACTAAGGGGAAAAAGGCCAATTTAATTTATACAGATAAATTGAATAATAGCATTTTAAAACTTTTTTTTGTATTTTTAAAAGTTTATAGAACGTGAGAACGTGATCTTCGATGAATATTTTACATGTATTCGAAATTTTGCAAGGGTCATTTTTGACCCCTTGGTAGTTAGTTAGCTATAGTGTTAAACATTACTGATTATTGAATTAAAATTTCAACTTTTTTGGCTTTTAAAATTTGAACAAGAACTTGGCCTTACTTATACGAGTCAGGCATGCTAGGTATGCCAGGATATCCAGATGGAGCAAATCCATGAAGCATCCGACTGGGAGGCGACGGTGGCGGATGACTTGTTATCAGACTGGAAGCTGGTGGTGGTGTTGGGTGCCCACTGAGCACTGGACCGGATCCTATTCCGTGGTTACGTTGCGGCAGCGAGCTCAATGGCGCTGGTTGCTGCTGTTGCTGCGACGGGTTGTCCCTCCGCTGCGTACGCAATTTTTCCTCACGTCTCCACTTTGCCCGTCGATTTGAAAACCAGACCTAAGTTAGTGGATGAGAGATAGAAAGGTCAATCTTTACTACGCTACAGTTGTCATCGACTCGCAAAAATTGGGACAGTTTGAACAATCGGAATTTACCTGTATTCTAGCTTCCGGTAGGTTGATCTTGGTGGCCAGTCGTTCCCTTGCGAACACGTCGGGATAGTGCGTCCTTTCGAACTCTTTTTCAAGGGCGTCAACCTGCTCGTTGCTGAAGCTGGTGCGGTTCCTCTGGAGCTTTCGTTTCAATCGCAAGCGCGCCTGGTCGTCTTCCGCGCCACCGGAGACACTTCCGGCGTTGCTGTTATCGCCCCCGCTGTTCGCTTCGTCCGAGTGAACGCCACCCTCCAATTCGGCCACTGAAAACAGATCATATATTAGATATATAGGTATACACACGCACACACCCACATTCATCATCACATACACACATCACGCCTTCGATTAAATATTTTTTCATTTCACCCAGCCGGCGGTTCCTCTTACATCGTCTTTTTGCTCTTAATTAAAAAAAGAATGAATCCGAGAAATTTATTTATTTTATATCAAATTTATAGGTCATATTTTACGTGCGGCTATAACGACGGTAATATTTCATTGGAACGAGCTTTATTGGTGTGACCTTGGTTGACCTCTATTTATTTAGCTTGAAAATTTGGAGTTCTTTATTGTTGTTGTTCCCAGGGCGTAAACGGGCGCGATAAAAAAAAATAATTCGTCCGCACATGGCGAGAAAAACGAGTGGTGCGAGAAGAATACGTGCGGCGTATGTTTGCGGTGAGTCCTCGCATAGGTCGAGATCGTGCGGGTGGTAGGCAGGAAGGCGGAGGCGGGCGTCGCCCGGCAAACCTTATCGTCGGTTTCTGGGTGAGCGCGTCGAGGTGGGCGGGGGAGTGCCAAAGTTCTGGCTATCGAGGGGAGTCCTGATAAGACGACGTCACCTACCTCCCCTCATCGCTAAACGAAAACTCACCCGCTTTTTTTCACCCCCCTCTGGTTGATTTTTCTCTATCTCTATCTCTCTCTTCCTTTATTCCGCTTTCATGCCAGCGCGCTAATGGAAAGCTGATAACGACCCTCTCCTGCGCGCGGAGCGGGATGCGCGCTTCTTGGCGTTTTCTTCGAGCGTGTGAGATGCTTCGTTCGAGGTTTATTCGCGCGCCGGAACCAGCCTGCCGGAACTCGAGTGGATAAGGAAGTGAAGTAGAACGCCTCGCGGAACGATAAAGAGACTGCGGTAACTGCGCGCCGCGTGCACTTTTGTGCGCGCCGGATTATCCGCGAAATTCAATGCCGGATTAATTGGCCGCTGGCGAAATCGACTCGCATTCCGGGCTTCTTTCCACAGCCAAAAGGCTTTAAGCTTTTCACAACTCAGTTCAATACTAAGTTTTTTTCCCCCATGTATAGTAAGCCAATTTTTCCAACAGTTTTGTTTTACAACATTTTTATTAGTATCAAAATTCAAATTCGCAATTATAACGTATTTATTTTGTTTACAAAATTCAAATCGAGTAACACATTTAAAATTGATAACAAAGTGAAATATGAGACAAAGTTTGGTTTGATTTATGGGTGTGACTGGTGATTTTTACATTTTGATTTTGTGATTTATTTGCTCTGAAAGTCGAACAAAGTCGAGATAAACAAAAAAGAAGGACAACGGAAGGTCACATTTCGTACAAACAATGTCAAAGCAATCTCACAGTTAATTATAAATTTTCAAGATAAACAGTGCAGTATTCTTCCAAAAACAATAATCTAGATTTGAAATTATAGTTCAGTTGTAGATGGCGCTTCGGTAGTTTTCGGTTGTAGTCTCTCTTTGTCTCCTCTCTCCCCCCGCTCAACCATAGGAAACGAGTTCGCATCATAAGTAGTGCAGAATGCGTAATGTATCTCGCATTGTTAGCAATTGTCACCACACATTTTCATATTCAAATATCCCATCTATTGTTTCTTATAATTCAATGAACAAAAATGTTTAGGAAAAAGGCTTTATTCAAATCGAGTAACGGTTTTTTTTGTCAAAAATACAACATTTTTTTTATTCTCGAGGTCAAAATGTTTGGCGAATTGCGCGCGCACGCCTAATCTCATTTCCGCAAAAAAGAACTTTTTCGATTAGCAAACATCGTCAGCAAACGGACGGGCCATTTTGACGAATAAGTCTACTCCGGGGGATCAGGGCTCGAGTGTCGTTAAGCGGCACCAGCTGCGTGGCGGCAATCCTCCTTCTCCTCAAGATGGAGGGGAATCATCCCATCGTGATTGCGTTGCCGCGTCCCTTACTCCCTAATATTCATCTCGCTTGGACCGAAATCTGCGTCCGCTCGAGCCAACCGTCGCGCGTGCTCGCTCGAGCGTGATGGCGGACCGCGTATCTATATACATATTCATGCCCGTCACGAGAGTAAACTTGACGAAACTTTGCCGATGCCTGCATTTAACACCCTGAAAATACTGACGATCGATCGGTAAGTCGTCTTACTTACTTTTTTATGTCACTTCATCAAGTATTCTAAGGAAAAGCCATTATCACAACAAATTTTGCAAAATAATCAACAAACGTTTGACCTTTGAACAATAAATACATTTTCTTTGATTTTTGATGTGACACTTTTTCAACAAGGTCATAAAGATAAACAATACTTTTTTAAAATTGAGATTGCTCACTTTTGTAATGTAAAAAATAATGACCTTCAAGATTTAAAAATGAAACGTTGAAATAACATTATTCTTTTATATTTTTACTGTGTATCAACAATGTTTGACCTTGAATCAAATCAAGCATCAACATGTTTCGATTTTTGTTATGTCTGATTTAAAAAAAATATTAACCGTTAGAAAACATAAGAAAACAAAAAATTGTATCATGTTTTTATTTCGAAACTTGGACTGTGAGCCAAACAAATGTTTATGACTGTTATTTGACGGCTGATTGAAATGAATAAAGTCGAATTTAAGAGCGATTAGTGAAGTGAGCAAAACTACAAAGTGAACATTTCTTTGGTCTTGTGGTCTCGTCAAGACGCCATTGTTTTCGGTTCCTGCAGCTCTTGATTTTTCGCTCGATTTCACTGCGGATGTGTATAAGAAGGTGCGAGTGGCTGCAGGCTTGGCGTGCCACACGTGTACCTTTTTTTGTTGGCCAAAAACAATGTAACACAATGAACGCCAGTTCGTTCATTTGCGAACGTTTAACGAATAACGAATCAATCCCCTCGTTCATGCATGAAAAAGCCGCTCTCAAAAATCATTGTTTCAAGTCTTAATTGTACAGTTTTACGTTTCATTGTTTCAATCAATGCCGTACACACGACTGATAAGTGGCTTATACATTTTTCATTTCAAACACATTTTTTCAATTTTCTTCTTTGTTCAAACAAGAGTTACCGGTTGTCATTTATGTGACCTACAATGTGATTATTTAAAAAAATGAAACTTTAAATTAATTGTTTTTGTAAATAACAATAGCATTGTGTTAGTAAAAAAGTCTGGATCGATGAATGAATGATGTTTTCTTTTTTTCAGGTGGCGTGAAAAAGCGAGTTATGAAATCAATGCGTTATATTGCGAATAATGTGATTTAGTTGGCAGTGGGCAGGAGGACAGATGCGACGAAAAGATACAGATGTCAACGAATCAGCGGAGTCAGAGATCGGTGCGGTGCGATAATAGGGTGTCTAATATTGCATAATGCGGTACGCTTTTTTTACAATATAAATGCTCTATGTTAAAAATGGCCCCGAGCACATGGGCGGACCGCGTGCGCGTGCACCGCATTGGGGCTTATTCCAGCGTGACACCTCGCACCCCTCGCGACCGATTATCATCCTTAACTCGCCCAGAAAGCCAGGTAGAATGACAATCGTCCCGCCATTCTGATGGCTACATTAGTAACGGCCATTTGGAACATCAAAGGTGTGACATTCCGGTTTTTTCTCAGCACCCAACAAAATTATTCGCTACTCATAGCTATAGGTATATAAACTATCGTTCTAAACGACCTCGTTCAAGCTATGTTTATCTTTGCTAATGTTGAATTCTTGATTTCAGATGGGACTTTTGAAAATAAAGAATCAGACGTGAGTTGTAACAGTTTTGGAAAAAAGGAAAACTATTTTTTAACTGCAAATCCAGATGGCGCAGTGTTAAAATGAGGTATTTTTTTATAATCGAGTAAGCTGTACTCAAGGGTCTTTAGCTTAGTTTCGCGTACGTGCAATCTCTTTATCGCTTTTCGTGTGTAATGCCGAGGAGTGAGATGGCGCTGTGCAAAGTGGAACCAACTCTCGTAATCCGGCCTTAATCCCACGCCAAATTTATCGCAACCCCGTTCCGCCGAATCCAACTGTTCGGAGCTTGCAAACTAATCGCGAGATTATGCTCTTGGGTCGCGAAAATCCCTCGCAATTTGTTTTGCAAAACTCAATGGAAAAAAAAGTTTAAAATGATTTTGTGGTTTTTGGTGATTTTGTTTGATTATTTCTCAGTTCAATATAGCTCGATGATTCTGAAAAGCAATATATAAATAATTTCTTTCATTTATCTTTGATTTGTAGGGGTGGTGAATCTTGTTTTATCCGATTTATTGAAATGAGGCAACGAAGGAATGAGAAAGGAGAAAAAAAGAGCCTCGTAATTCGTGAAGAAGTCCGAAAAACCGTAAGCGGCTCTGGTTATTACGACAAGATTCATTTGTAACTCTGCTGCGTCTCGCAGGCGTGTTCAATTCCGTCGAATCGACGACTCATTTTCAATCCTCTTTGGTGACGAACGCTTCAACGAGTCCTGCATCAAATCTCCTTATGCACAACTCGATCAAATTCTCCGTTCCCAGCTCCCTTCCATTTATCCCCTGCAAGAGCACTAACGTGTGTTATTGATTACGCTGTTTTTCTTTAACTTCTTCTTCTTCTTCTTATTTCCTTATTTCACCGCGACGTTTAGTTCCCATTATTTTTTATGCTTCGCTGTCTCGTTTTTTAATCGCATTATTTTACCATTGCGGCGACAAATTGTTTTTTGTCCATCCTATTTCTATGGTTTTTATTTCGATGTTTATTTCTTTCGTTTTAAAAATGAAACGTTACTACGCTCGAGTTGGAAATGTACAACGTGACAACGCGACATTTCTGATTCACCGAAAGTGGCTCGTTTTCGTATGTCAAGAAATTACATTTACAATTTGAGCGTGCGTAGCGGAAAGTTTCCCGCCAGCCGCTAAATAGCGACGAACTCGTGCGATTACTTCCGGCCTCTTGAGCCGCGATGTACTTTTGCAAGTCTCGCGAGGAGAGCCTCTTCCAGAGTTGGCGCGCCGCCGCATCCTCCGTTCTCTCCTTACAGTCTTTGCCACGGTTTGAGCCCCGTTTACGTAGCAAAGTTTCGTTTTCGATTTGCTCGTCTCGACACTGGGGAACAAGTACCAGCTAACGTCGCTTCGAATCACGCATCCACTTTGCTTTATTTTTCTTTGATCCTTTTCTCTTCACGTCAGCGCCATGATTTTATTATTTTCCGAATCAACATTCGCTTTGCGTTGCTCAAAGTAAACAACGCGAACAAATTATCCAGTTTTGACTGTTTCCTTTTTTATCGCAAGTTTATAAAAGTGAGAACAAACGCGTGATCCACTTCAACTGGTGTATCTAGAATCAAATTGTGATTTGAATATCATACTTGGCACTTGGATGTTGGTATTTTTTTTTTTTTTTTTTGCTACAAGTTGTACACGTATGCTTCGTGCGTGGTAGAAGATATGACGCTTTCAAGGTTGCAGTTTTGTGGCATGCGAGTTATTATGATGACGTAATATTCATTTTCTTTTTATAGATTGCCGCCGAGTGACACACAAGTGACAGAATGTGTGTAATGGATAATTTTTTTGACGTCACTGATTGTGTGATTTTTTAATGAGAGACAATTTTTTTCCTCTCTTTTGAACTTCGTTCTTTTTGTTCGGATACGAAACACCGTTACATCATGGATAATTTATCGTGCTGTAGATGACGCTGGAATGTAAATGTTTGGATTCTCCGCACGAATCAAGAATAAAGGGAATTGCACTGAAAGTGATTAAACACTGTAGGGTCGAGTTTTCAACGCTTGGTTAAAAGCGCAAACATGAGCCAACGGTACTCGATTCGATGATTTAATTGAGCGTCTAATTTGCGGTTTTAAAATCAAATTTAAAATTCGATATCGAGTTACGTTGGGATGCCCAAAGAAGCAACAATTCGTTGAATTGTTATAATCCCATCAGGGATGATGTATTTGCTTCGGCGAGTAAATTCGTGGTGAAAATGACCGTGTAATTAAGGCGACGAAAAGTTTGGCGCGAGGTCCCAATTAACGAAGCGTTGCGGAGGTCAAAGGACACTTTCGCAATTGCGCGCGGCGACGCCCTAATTCGTTTGCGGCTTACGTAACGAGTCTTCTGGGAGTGCGCAACTGGTTGTCAAACAGTACGGACTAAGTGACGCTGCAGGTCCTGACGAACAGAATGCCATACTCCTCGATTACACCGGAAGTCACCTCCTACGAAGCCAAATAGAACGGAACCACTTGTTTCACTATGAACTTTCAACTCTATTAGTTCTAATTTCCCTTCAATCTTTGTTTCTTTCGATAGACAATATACATCTGCGACATTTTGAACGATCTAAATAATCTTACACAAATATTGCAAATTTGCATTCATTATTCTCACCATAAAAAATTATTAGATCCTAAATTATTATGTCAAAATAAAATATCAGAGTTTGATTTTACGAACGAACAATAAGTCGTAATAATAAATAGAGATTTTTTTAATCAGTAACCTGTTACTACCGGAAGCTAGAGATTTATAGTACAGTTCTACTCATAATCAAATTTAAATTACATAATTGAATGATACATTTAAGACACAATTGAATCAACTATGAAAAAGTAATTGTATTAATGGACGATGAATAGGAAATTCACCATTGAACCTTTGTTTACTATCAAATAAAATTCGATGTTTAAATTCATTGTTCATCTTGAATGTAAATTTTTGAACGTAAAAAAAGGGGTTTGACATGAAAAAGACAATCAACTTGTACGGAGAAAGAGAAAATGTGCAAAATCAACTATTGACTCAGCTTCATTGATACCCTGCTGTTTATTTTCGTCAGATAAACACAAAGTGGTAGTAATACAGTTGCAGTCTGGTAATTGAATATATTGTTGGGTTTGGCGGGAGGGGGCGGTTGTGCGGATTCCCTCGGCTTAAAAAGTGCCCCAGCGTCTGCGAACAAACTGGATTAATCGTCTATGAAGGGAGTATCGCCGCGCGTCATATTCGTTTGCCATTACAAATCCCTACGCGAATTTGCAACCGGGATATTATTCGCGCAGCGTATATATTATTTGCTTATAATCGGTTACAAATGAATCCCGTGTACTCAAAAGCTTATCTCTTTCTGTCTCGCATCACGCATCGCCAGGGGCAATGTTAATTTGCAAATTAATCAAACACCCGTAATTGCCCGATTCATCTGTCGAAATTTCTAATTCTACCTCAAAATAGAATCAAATTTCCACCAACTGAATATTTTCTCTGTTATCTTTCTCCTCTGCATTTTCTATTCTGTTCTTTCAGTTTTATTTTTCTTTTCATCTTCATTGAACTTTTTTTTTTTTTTTTTTCAAAGTTGAAAATGTAGTCTCTTTTGCCAAGACTGGAGCATTTTCAATTGTCACTGGGAACCTCGGCAGGATTACGTGTGACGTCATCAGTGTGTGCAATTGTGGAGTTGCGGAAGTTGATGAATCTTCAGGAGCGTTTCTGCTTAATGAAAAGCATACTTATAATTCTCAGACACGTGACAAGGAGAGATGAAACACAGGGGCGGGAGGGGAGGAATATCATTTCATTTCTCCGGCGTGACTTTGACATAAGGCAGAACATTCGGAGCAAAAGACGCGGCGCATCGGTGGGCTCGGGGGCGCAAAACGGAAGGGAACGACGGGCTACAGACAGAGACACCGGCAAAATTGCCAGCACGGCAAATGTTCCATGCTAAAGGGAGACAGCCATCTCGCCCTTCTTTTGTTCCTCGCTTTTGGCCTGATATTGAAATGGAGTCATTTGAGCGTGAATAATTTGCTTTGCTGGAACCTCTTTAACTCTCTCTCTCTCTCTCTCGATGCAGCGGCCGACCCGCTCCAACAGAGAGCCCATACAGAGCTCCATCTCGTTTGCTCCCTTGCCATTTGGCGACCTCTCTTTTTCGTGCCCTCGTGGTAGCAATATTCGCACATCTTGCAAAATACGGTTTTGTTATGTTTGTAATGTCAGACGGAAATGCAATCGAAAAGGGTTGATGCTCGCGAGGGCTTTGATTCTTTCGTTTGATTTTTCTCATTTGCATTTTTTGTCATTCAGATTTTGTGTTCTGACAAAATTTCATTTGTTAGAACGAATTAAAAATTTACCGTTGTTCGTTTGACGGTGGTAATTTTTTCTAGTCACGAGAAGTTATTATTTTTTGTTTGCAGTAATTATTTGTTTATCGTATATTTTTATGAATATGTTATAAACAAATAGGGTGAATATCAGATTAGGTCATGAGTATATTAGTGGATGTTGAAACTGAATCACCCATTTTCGAAATCACGTATATCCTTCGCATTACATTTTAGGTTTCACATGAAGGTTCAGCACGATTGTGCATATATATGAAGTTATTATTAAAATTGATAACCGGAATCAGTTCGTGCATCGGCCCTGATTGCCTTTGGAAGATTGCGAACTGTCACTTTTCTCGGATGCTGACCAGGCGAATTGTCACGCGCCGACAATGACTGCGCGCGTGCCGTGCATTAGAAATCAAAAGATGCCTCGGACGATTGGCTAAAATTAAATCCTCACCGTCATCGATTACATCAATATGAATAACAATTCTAATTTTCATCTTGAAATGGGAATGAATAATTTCAAATAACAAGTTGGGTGAAAACAGCCGAACCAAGGGACCCACAATGAAATCGAGAAAACGGTTGGGAGCAACGTTTGTTTTGTATAAGAGAAGAGAAATTTGTTGAATGAAAAGATAAATTATAATTGAATCGAGAAGAAAAAGCGGACGGAAAGCATGATGGGGGCACAGCATATTCTGTGAGGTAAGAAGGTCACGCGACGACTGCAGAAGGATTGAATGATTTTAGGAGGCCAATGTCATCCGAGCGGACCCGCTTAGCGATGCAAGGCGCGCACAAATGCACGACTATATAACGAATCGCACGGGTCTTCACAAATCAGTAGTAGCTTGTTAAACAATCCAACAGCTAGTGACAACATGAAGGTACACAGTCCTGTCAAAACAAATCATTCATCTAATATCTTTTTTATAAACAAATTTTTCGTTTCATTTTCAGACTTTCGTTGCATTTTCTCTCCTCCTCGCTGTGGCAGCTTCGGAGCCAATAGGACAGCGTTATTATGTGGAAAGAGCCCAGGAGCAACAATCTGCAGGATACGCTCCGTCAGGGTGGAGACCGGATGGACCGGCTTTTAATCTGCCTCAGAGACAACAAGCTGAACCTCAGAACCAGTATGGAGCACCAGCAGCGCCCCAGCAACAGTACGGTGCACCAGCTGCACCTCCTCAGCAACAATATGGTGCACCAGCTGCACCACCTCAGAAACAATATGGTGCACCAGCTGCGGCGCCACAACAACAGTATGGAGCCCCAGCAGCTAAACCACAACAACAATATGGTGCCCCACAGCGCCAGAATGTAGCCCCACAGAGACAAGTCGATTACCCAACTCCTCAGGCGGAATACGGTGCGCCAGATTACGCCACTACCGAATTCCCAGGAGCTGAAGAGGAAGCCAACACTGTCAGAGGTCTTGACGAAAATCAGGTGGGCGTGGAAGAAGATTTTGTTGTGTCTTATTTTGATTTTCTTTTGTTAAAAATCGATCTTCAGATTGTTAAAGTTAATTTGTGGAAAGTTTGTTTTCCTTTCTTTTGTGTTTAATTTTTTTTTGTTGTGTTGTTAAAGAAAACGTGTTTGGTAAGAGGCGAGATCAAAGACTGCGGGAAATTTCACTTTATTTACACTGCAATTTTTCAACATCAGTCTTTTGGAAGTCCAGACAGATTTCGCGTCGCGTCTTTTGGCACGCGCCTCCCGCGTGCAGTCCGCGGAATTTCAATCGCCTTTTTCCTCCGCGACCTGATTGGTATTCAACGTGTGCCTCGGTTTCGATAGTGTATAAACACTCGAACTGCGAATTCGTCGGCGATACAACGGTGTAGTTGAACTGTGCTTTTACTCAGCATTCCTTGTACCGGGAAATGTAGAGAAAAAACATTTTTCTAATGTTTTCTCTTTTTTTTGTTTGTTTTATGCTATTTTTTCAACAAAGAAGATCGATTTTATCTTTGAGACTTGGTTAAAAATGCATGTTTTTTGGTGAAAACATTTTTGTAACCGCCGATCAATTTTTTTAGAACGAGCCAACAAACCAGCCCAATGAGTTGGAAGATGACATTGACGCCCGCCAGCCACAAGAGACCGGCGAGTACTACATCGCCCTGCCAGACGGCCGACTGCAACGAGTCCGTTACGTGAGTCGCCAGGATGTCGAAGCCATGAAGATCTTCGCCAAGATTCGAGCGGAAAATGTCGAGCCTCTTCGCGGACCAATCTATGCTTACTCGCCGCTCAAGGAACTCGATTTTGCAAACAGCAAAATCGTCCAGGCTGAGCCAATTCGGGTTCAGTACCAGGTTGAGAACCCCGCCAACGTAGTACCAGTAAGCTCATCCGTCACCACCTACAGCGCCAATTATCAGGCTGCACCAGAACCCCAGAGATACATCGTTGCGTTCGACTAAATGCGTCGCCAAATTTTGTTAAGAAATTTGAAACGATGAGATTGTTAAGTTATACATTTCTGTTGAGTTTTAAATTGTATTAGAGTTTATTTCCTGGAGAATAAAAGTTCGAAAAAGTAACTTTTACTTGTATTATATTTTGTTCAAGTTTTCATTATTGATGAAAACTGTTCTAAAAATTGAGTAATTTCTGTATGGAAATTTTGATAATATAATACGATAAGTAATTAATATTGTTATTATATATTTTGTTAATGTGTTATATTAACAGTAATATGATTGCTTGCATAGTCAAGCTTGATGAAGGGTGAAATATTTTAATTGAATATGAATATGAATTAATGAAAAGCTAAACGGAATTTGAGATTGACGCGGGCGTCGCCACGGCGCGTGGTGTAATCTCGCTTTCCCTTTTTTTTATATTCACTGACAAGCTTTTTTGCTTTGCGTTGTATAAAATGCAATGTACCCACATACGGAAACTTCAGTCGACGCATAAACGCAGGCTCGCCACAAAATTCCAGAAATTTAATATCGCGCGCACCGACGCCGCGGCTTGGGTCGTTTCATAAGTTTTCTGCGTCACAGGCATCCCTTTGCTCCACCGACTCTCTGATGCAGACACAATTATTCGTTTGTGTGCGTCAATTCATTTTGATCTTTGAAAACAAAAAAGAAAATTGAATAATAAATTTATAACACCGCATTTTTGTAACGTCCAGTTAACAATGTAAAAATTGCACTTTTTCCTGGACTGATGCAACTATTCATTCTTTTCAGAATATCAAACGATTGGAATGGCACGGATAAAATTGTTACGGAGCGAAGAAAGGATACGAAGTATTAAAGTCCGTTGAAGCGGTGTAATGAAATTTCTAATGCGCCGAGGGACGAAGGTGATGAATCAATTAAATCGACACCGATGGGTTGGTCGGTCACGGGATTTGAGGCTACTTTGTTACGGCTGCTGCTGCCGCCCGAAATCCGTGCTCCTCCTCAAAACTTCGTTGCCCATTTGAGTGAACTCCAGGCCGTTTGCAAACTTGCTCGGCGCCGAGTTCTTGACTCAAACTTGGTCGGGATTCTCGCAAGTGTTGTTCGCTCTTTGAACAAGCCCAGCATCTTCGCCAATTCAAGTTTCATCGTTGGCATATCCCAAACTCGAAACAATTTTTGGGTTGATCAAATATTAAATGGCTTGTTACATTATTTATTCTTCGGTTATACTTATATTCATTTTATACCGTTTCGTATGTTTGCCTCAGATTTTAATATTGTATCAATCCAATATACGATATTTTGTGTTAGTAATTGTGAGTGTGCAAAAAGCTGTGGATCAAAGCAAAGAAAACGCAAAGCGGAGTTTGATGTTATTATCCGGCGATTGATATGCGCCGCGAATTGAGTACAATGCCAAGTGCGGGGCTCGAACGACGAGGTTTGGCTGGGTTCCCACAAGGGCCTCCCGCTATTTTCTTAATCTCGGTAGCGCAGCCGAAACAAATGACGACGGGAGATCCGTCGCAATCAACCCCCGGCTAACTGACCCCCGGGTTGCTCGCTGCAATCAAACTTATAGGGCCAGATGTCGCAGGAGCGTCTTTTCTTATGTGCTCGGCTGAACAATGCCAAGATGTTTGAACCAGGCATTCAAAACAATGCCCCATCCATATCGTTCTGTTCTCAATTATATATTTAATCTGTCTCACGACAAAATTAACGCTACACCTGTAAATTTTAGTTCCTTTTTTTTGCATTATCTGATATGTCGTATTGCAGAAATTATGTACTGATTTTTATTATCTGAATATGTTCTTTTGTTTTTGTTCTGCTGTTTTATCTTGAGGGAAAAAGTACAGCCAATAAGTCCAAGTACCCTCAACGTAATGTGAAACCCGGAAAAGCGTATCGCGATAATGAAGAACTATCTTAATTACGTCCGTTCCTGCAAGTGCCCTCTGGTCGAACATTTGTCCGGACTCCGGCGATATCTTGTTGATCGTCATCAGCCATAATTAATTCGCGAACCAGTCACGCCAGACTAACGTGGGGGTTAATTTTGTTTAATTAATTTTTTTTGGTCGCATACGTTTGTTTCACAGTCCATCTTGGGTTTCAAAATTGAAAAAAAAGGAAGAAAAGTATACTGAAATTTTTATTTGTTCAATTTGTTTTCTTTCGTTCGTTCACTAACAGCGCGAAATTTCGCGAGAGTCAATTATTACCAGACGCGGATGCGAGTCTAATTATTTCCTGCGATCTTTTCAGTGCGAACAATTTTTTGCGCGTTTTTTCGTCTCTTTGTATCTAAAATCAGAAAAAATTGGGCACCACGTTTGGACGAACAAACTAATTAACGAAAATAAAGGGATTCGATAATATGCCGCGAAGCGTTTAATCTCGTTAATACGGATTTGCGGCTTAATATAGATTATACGGATCGAACGGGACTTAATTGGAGAAAGAGAGGTCAACTTCTCGAACAAATTAATTTAAGAATTGTGAAAATTGCCGAAAGATATGTCTCATTCAACTGTTTTCTTTCGTTCAACAATTTTAATGAGTGCGTTTTCTTTTTATCAACTCAAAATTTTTTTCTCTTTCAAACTTTTCATTTCATTTATCAGCATATTTTTTTTTTATTTATTGACATACAATAATCAATATTGCAAATTATAATATTTTTAAATTGTCAAATATATGAAAAAATGATAATTTAATATTTCCAGTCAAACGTCGAACGTTTGAAATGATATTCTTATACGAAGTAAAAAATCTGTTCAAATGTCTTACTAATAAGTTTTATTGAAAGCCCAATCAATAAGAGGAATAAGGGAATTGACTTTCCGTTATTGAACCCCAACATTCCCACTATGATAAGGTTTCAATTTCGGCGTTGTTTAGTCATTGTTTGACAAATCGAGAAATAAGCTGCGATACTAATGACTGATGAAAGCCCGTACACAAGGAACCGGATATCGCTCGGGAGGATTGATCGGAGACCTCCCGGTGACGCGGTGATCGAATACGTCAACTCGTTATAGTCGACACCTGCCGAATTCGACGGTCCGGGCCTTGTTCAATGCTCCGAGATCAAAACGACGATTAACAGCTTATAATGTTTCACGGAAGGCTCTTGTTTTGAAGCCACATTTTTATCTCTCAGTTGAATTAATTTTTTCTTTTTTTTTTTCGGAAAACTTTCGACAAGTTTTTAATTAGGATAATCCGAGAACATAGAAAGAAGAAGTTGAAATGCAAATCAAAAATTAAATTAGGCGAGAGGTAAATTTTGACTAGAAACTTTTAGGGTCTAGTAAGGGCCAAAAAAATGAAATCTTGTTTTTTTACTAAGAAGAAACTTGCCCATTTCAAATAGTTATCACTCATAACAAATTATGAAAAAGGGAGAAAAGAAATCTAAATGAGTTTCAAAAAACTAGAAATTTGTAAAGTTTGACAGGGATAAAAAAAAGGTTCGAAAAACGTGTTTGTGAAACTTAATCAACGAAAAATTGAGATCGAGCTGTCAAACGGGCCGATCTCGACTTACATAGAAGCCAATATTCGGTCTTTTATTAAGTTGTATACTTTTCTTCGTTTTCTCTTGTCAGTGTAGATTTCCTCGTTCGTCTCTCGATCGCCCTCCCCCTACCCCATCTGTATGATGTATATATATATATACTATATATATTCAGCACGGAGAAACTATATGCATTGGATTCGCAGGTCAGTGAGTTGTCGCGTCGCGTCAGTCAGTTCGTGTCACTGGGTCCGAGTTATCGCACTCGTCAATCTCCACGGTGACCTCAACGCACTTCTCGGATTACCGTCAGACTTCGACGTGCTTTCGTCTTTGTTTTGTCAGCCTTTTTTTTAACGCATGCAGTCCCCGTTCGCGACCGCAATCGCGATTTTTAGATAAGATCTAAATTATACAATTCCCGTCGGTTTGTCGGTCATAGGCAACTGTTACGAAACAGACCGGGAACACAACCGAAACCCTTTCCCCCTTTTTTGGGCTTGCAAAAACCTATTGTTATGTTTTTACATTTTGAACCAAGACCGATAACGAAGATAAAAGAGATGAAAATTTTATTGGGTCAAACAAATTGTTAATGATTTTTGCAACAAAAATAGTCAAAGTGAGAGGCACTTGAGGCCGAGAAAAAAAAGTCCTGCGATAAAAGTGTGACACAAAGTATCGATTAGTATTACGAAGCATATCAGTTACCCTTCAACGCAACAAGAACAGTGGGTGCGAAAAAAGCTCGGGCTTTCTTTTTTGCGTGGCATGATCTTTCGCAACTTTTCCTCCGCTGGAGCAAAAGAATGGAACGACGATGACAAACCATTCTGCAAAACGAAAATGTACGCCATCGATTCGTGTGATTGTAAATATCGTATGCAAATATAATCGGACATGAAAATGTACAAGAAAACGAAATATAACCCTGGGAAATTTCATCTTTCAAATATCACGAGAGTCGGCGAGCGGTGGAAATCATCAAAAAGTCGACGGCCGGCCTTTGACGAGCAACAAACACAAAAGTGAAAAAAAAGCAAAGTTAAAAGCAGAAAAAAATGGAAAAAAGAAAGTTGAAAAAGGAGAGAGAAAAAACGAGGGAACTCTCGGTGGTATTTGGGTATGTCGGCATTATCGAAATCTGGAACGCGCATTCGCCATTCAGGACGTGGTCGCATTGTTTTTTTTCTGACGTGACACACAGCGCGGGGTCTCTCCGGTGGTGAAAAGAACAATGGCCGAGCGACTTGAGCCCTGCGACCCGATCGCAACGCACAACAATCCCGCGAAATCATTTTGCAGGGCCGTTGCCGAGCCATTGCACTGCGACTCATCAGAGGCCCGTGCACAAACCCGCCACAATGTATAACTCCAAGCCGCATTCAGGCCACGCTGATACGCGGATGTCTTTGTGTCACATTCCATTATGAATTTTTATGTTCCCTGGCAAAACGTTTCCACCGAGATGCTCCGACCGAGCCCTTTTCTTTGCGCTCAAAAAGCGCTGAAAAAAAAAGCTAGAAGCGATGGAAAGAAATAATTGTTGCTGCTTCTTCATTGTGCAACAAGATCTTGCAATTTGTGATAAACTTTTTGGTTATCAGGATTTCAAACTCCGTTTTTTCTTTTCATTTCTAAAAATGTTCAAACTTTTGATACAAACTTTGAAATATAATTTAATAAATCAGTTCTCTTGTAAAATTCTATTTTTTTTAAACAAATTGATATTTTTGAATCGATTTCGTGCAATATTTTGAATGATAAAAGTTAGATTTCTCATTTTACAAAAAGTGAAAAAAGTTCGAAATTGAGATTAACATTGGTTTAAATGTATTAGAAACATTCAAAGTTTGTTTTAGAACTGTTGTTTGGAACTATTTTACAAACGTGATTGGTTTCACTCTGAAATCGACTTTTATAAATTATCTTAAATTGGGATATCCAAGTATAATTTCTTGTAAATTGTGTTCCCCCCATTGATTATGTTAAAGTATAATTATACGTTGGGCAAACACTGTTATAACCAACAAGTTTAAACGGATTGTCGTAATCCTTTCTTGAACTCGCGACTAATCTTCTGGATGGCAAAGTTGCTGTGAAATAGTTGCACCTGAAACTTGGCTGCACATTCGAATGCACTTTCTTGTACTCGAGGAAACTCCTTTGCTCATTACGAGCCATCGACCAAAACTATAACTTTGCTCAAACAGTTGCAAAATGTTGTTCCTCAGTTTTTACCGCCACTTTTGTATTCTTTTTCATCCCATCAAAGTCTTATTTCTCGCAGGCTACACGAGTGGAATAAACATGTGACAAGAGAGCGCGCAGGGTTGCGCTATGATTGCGGCATAATCTGCTTTCGTATAGTGCACAGAGGCCCGAAGGAACGTTCGAATTTCCTTGTCTTTTGCGGGCGGCTAGAGCGAGATGTTTGCGACCCTCACGTAGACGCTGCTTATCCTATAAATGACGCCCACCCCCTCAAGAATAATCCGACCCCCAGGGCCCGCGTGTGGTTGAGCGCTCCTAACAGTTACCATATTTGATTGCGTGCCCCTTTCCTCAACCCCCATACGAATACAAATCATCCTTCGTTTATCGACGTGCTCAAAAAATCGTCGACCACGTTGTTACATCATTTGTTATTTTCTTTTATCTTCATTTTGTTTCGAAATAAAAAATTCGGTTTAATTTAGTTTAAAAAAAAAGAATCTCAAATTAAACGGTATGACGAAAAAAAAAAATCTGTTAGGTCGGTTGCTCTTTTGACAACATAAAGTTATGGTTTGTTTATTAAAAACAATTCAAAATCCATTCCTTTTTTTACAGTTGTCCGTTTGCAATCAATTACTCGAATTTAAATCCAAGAGATTTTTGCTGGAGGGTATCTGTTTGTGGCACGTTCGTGGGTTGAAGAAATTGGCTTTTGATGCACCTTCAAAGAGAACATGCACGTTTACCATTCTCCTCTCTTCTGTTGGCAAAAGAGAAACTGTTTCAAAGTTGGAATAACAAAACAGACTACAAATAATCGAATAAAAATTAAAAATTCTGAAATGTTTAATAAAGGCCTTTTAGATGCTGGAAAGAGGGAATTTTGAAATTTTGCAGGACGGTTACATGATGGGCAACCTTCCCCGGATGGTGGTCATCCGACCGAGCGGCAGACCGCACGAAATTACATTGATATTAGTGGCGTTGGGCGGATTAATTAATTAAAAGCCGTGGGTCTCTTTCTCTTTCCCTGGCACCACTCGTGGCGTTGCGTATATAGAAATACGCGCGTTCATACGCAACAGCTCGATTGCGGAGGCCAAACACGCCGATTGCGGTTGATTTCTGCATGCCCGCCAGAACAGCTTAAACGCGATCGCGTTTCCGGAATGTGCGTTGAAGCTATCGCTCTTTCACTCCCTCCCTCTCTCTCGTACGCTTTTTCTTTTAGCACACCGACGACATATCTTTCGCATACTAAACTTCGATTCATTAACTTTTTTCATAATTCAATCCAATCCCTACAAATTCAATTTAATCAATCAATAATGTCGCTCCAATAAAATTTCATCAATCGTCACATCAAAAATGATAAACTATTCTATTCGCACAATAAATTCGGATTCACCTTTTTGTTTCGTCACATTGGTTATTTTCATAATTATTTTTCATTTTCAAAGAACAAAAATTGTTAAAACAAGATGCCATATCAAAGGTGATTAAAAACAGAATTTTTGCATCTGAGATTGATAAGTTTAGACAAGCATACGGATGCTCCAATTTGAGCCCGGATTATTTTACACGAAAAGATAAGAGGGCGTTATAATTACACTGTGTAGTTATCTTTAGAATGAGTCATCAGCAACTTACCCTTCTTCGCGTGAAGAATGTCAGCTGGATCGGGTGGTAGTGCACAATGGCTCGGACTTAGACTAGGCTGCAACGAAGGGAAGGGACTGCCAGCTCCGGGCGGATACCTGATTGACAGAAGCAAATTGTTTGTCATCGTCATTCGCACCACCAATCAACTCAGCTGATGAAAAATGATTCTCACCATGCGCCAGGTCTGGGCCAGGGTGTCGTCTGACCGTTGAGTATCCTGAGCTTGTCGTAGACACTATCTGGCGGACTATTGGCCCCAACTCCGACGCCCACGTTGCCCACACTCTGCTGCTGCTGTTGCTGCCTCTGTTCTTTTTGAGCTGCTAGGTTTCTCAATACCCTGTTTATCGAGGAGACCTAAAAACATAAAGCATTGGGTTGAGAATCAGAAAAACCAACTGGTTAATCATGTTGGATGTTAAGAATTAATTAACTTTCGACGGGGGACAAACAATTGATGTCGCACATTATTATACAAAGTTCAACAAAGCAAAAGGTCGTACCAGTTTAATGATGTCAATGAGCGCGACGGAACGAGCGACTAAACATAATCCCCGATGGATTTTGACGCGGCAATATTGGCGGATTACACGTCTGAATGTCGTCGAGTGTCTCGGAAGTTTGCTCCGGCGGTATCGAATTTATAATAAATACGAGACGAGGGGATGATCCCGTGCAAGACTCTGCCCAATGAAATGCGACGAGAGCGGTAATTAAAGCGATGCGAGGCCGCGCCTCAACAGGGAGCCACTTAATTACCGCTGCCTTCAATTATATCTGTCTCGCGCGACTTCCGAGGGGACTTCGGGCGCTTCGCGCCCACCGTCCCACAACTAACTCGCACTTGATTATATGCTCGTACGCATAGCAACTTGTTTTTTTTTCTTCCTTCCTTTTCTACCGTTCCAATTTTTATTTCCATCAATTTTGTACCAATCAATTTTCAGTGAATAAGAACGAAAATCAGGGACAGCCGAGAGCAAATTAATTGATTCTCTTGCGTTTCTTTTTTATGACTTTCGCAGCGCCATCTTTTATTTATCTGGGGGTTTTCTTCCCTCGGAGTAACTATTTTTCTTTCCACTTGTTCTTTTTGTTGCCCTTTCCGCGACTTCCCGTGCTTCTGTCACTTACAGCGCGCATAAATCCCACCGAAGCCGTAAAAGAGTTCCCGTGAAACTAAAGCGACATTCCTCTGCTCACGATAGTACGGTAATTTATGCTCGTCCGGGCCCCGAGACTCGCTGCCTCCCTTTCTTTCGATTACGCTGGCAAAACACGAACCACGCATCACCTCACGGATACACTTTAAGTATTACGCTCTCTTGGCGGCATGTCGCGAATTAAACGTATTGACATCTCTTGATTCCACGATTTACAACTGTCTCATAAAATTTCACCTTCTTAAAATGCCCTTTTTTTAATATAATTTCCTGTTTCATTAATCAATTTCTTTCAACTAGTTTAACAGATTATTCATACAATTTTCAACAATTTTTAATAATTTTTCTATTGTTGCAGATGGCGTTTTTGCGGATAAAAAAAGGATTCAACTTTGGGAAGGAAATATGTTAAAATTTTGTTTAAATTTATTTGAAAATGATGTTTGAAAATATTATGATGTTGCACGATTGGGAAAGAACACAAACAAGTCCACCCAATTATATTTTGTGTATGAAGCTATTATTAATCTCGTTAGCACCTGCTATTCGAGAGGCGATCGAAGTCTGTGGGATTGGCCGTGGGATATCTTGTTTCCTGGGATTCGCTAGACCCCGTGCCGATGTCACGGGTCCTCGGCGTTGAAACGGTTTGACGCGTCCGGACCCCCGGTGTCATTCCTTTCAAATACAACCTGGCATATTACACGTATTGGAATTCCAACACCGCTCTTGTACCGTCTCGAATATATTTTTGCTGAAAAAAGTATACTAATATCTTGTAATCTGCTCCAAATTAATTCAGTGATGAAAAATTTCAAATGCTGGATCAAATTTTGATTGATCAGACTGACACAGAAGGTTGAATTGAAAATTATCATTTTTTTTTCTTTCTATTGTTTGTTCTTTCTTTTTTTTCTGTCTAACTATTTTTTTCTTCTTTTTTCATTTCATTTTGAAAGACATTTTTCGTCCGATTTTTTGACTCTTAAATATATTATTCAACAAAGCATCAAAGGTCTCGGAAAGCCAAAAGGACTTGAAAACTCGACAAAACCGAATCACAAATGACACGCGAGAGAAATCGCGTTCTTAACTCACCGAACGTCAAAACGGGAAAGTTTGACAAAACCGCATGACATGCGCGGACAAAAAGCCCGGGCATAATAGAGAATGCAGCGCTGAAAGATGTTGGAACGACGACAGCGTGCATGTAAGAAGGAAGACATCATCGTGCGACAACAAAAATCGTGCGGGACAAAAAAAGTAGGTATTAAAAAAAAAAGCACTCGACGTTTCGAGTGATTGCTGGCGACAAACCGCGTCGACAAAGCTGGTCAATCAACGGATCCGCGAGAGTGACATCGAGCGTTTGCTGATCGCTTTCTCTCCCGCACCCTTTGCCCCGACTATTGTTCACTCGGTCGCTTTGATCCGCGGATTTCGAGCACACTCGACAGTTTTACGGTTATGTTATATATAAAAAAACAAATTGTCGTTCTTCGATGACATTTTAGTTAGGTAATGAGATGAAAAGTATTGTTGTATTGTTTGGGTCTTTCATTGGCTCGAATTCAAAACCAACAGACATCTCAAAATTTGACTTTTATTGCAAATAATGCACTATTTAACTTCAAGTTTTCAAACTCACCAAATAATATTTTTACATTTTCGACAGAGGTGCTTTTATTTAAATTTTTATTCTTCAAAGTTGAAAATAAAATTTCATTCAGATAAACAAGTTTTAGAATTTTTAAAATTTATCAATAAAATTTTTATTGTGGAACATTTATTTTTAAGGTAAACGTATACCTAATACGGTTATAATGTACCTATCTGTGTTAAGTTTGTTATAAAATTGATTCTTATTTTAGATAATTATCAAATCATTTGAAATGAACGTTAGTGTTAGATTTCGATTAATTTCAATAAAATGTTTTGCACAGCCTCCAATTTCAAAATAAATTCAAAATATATTTTAAACAAAAATAACACAAATAGGTACACTATAACCGTTTTAGGTACATTTGCCTTAATGGTGAATAGTGAAACAGAAAACTGAAAAATTAGAATAAAATTATTCTTTGGTTTCCAGAAGTTTAATTGGCACAAACATTGGTTGACATAAATCTTGTCTTTTGAGAATGTCGAGATGATAATAAAGTTGGCCGGACCCCCATGACAGAGCGGAAGTGGACGAGCGCCCTCGTGCTGTTCCGGAACAGCAACGAGGCGTCGTAGCGAGACAATATTATGACGTCTTCCCTCGCGGAATTCGCATGCTAATTTTATCGATTCGTATGTTACACGCTTTAATCCCTGCCGCGTGTCGCGGCGCTGCTTCTTTGTTCGATGCCTAATAAAGATAAGCTTAGAAGCGTCCAGGATAAAGAGATCTCTCACGCTGAGAGATGAAAAACGATTTCGTCGCGTACACACGCAACGCCTAAACAAAAGGAGGGGTGGCCCGTCGGCGCTCTGAAGAGCGAACGTCCTGCGCTCAGTTTTTACGCTTCAAAGTCGTGGGTTCTTGCAAAATAAAAAAAACAGATAAAAAAAGTTGAAAAAATTTCATCAAAGACCATTGTTTGTTCATCCTGGTTCAAAGTTCCGACTAATTTCAGACTAAAAAAATATGAAATAGTTTGAAAAATGCAACAAAAATTTGAGTTTGAACTCAAGTATTTGAGTTCAAACTCAAATTTGAGATTTGACAATTTCAAATTGAGATTTAACAATTTGAGATTTTTCAAATTTGACATTTGAGTTCAAACTCAAATTTTTTGTTGCATTTTTCAGACTATTTCATTTTTTTTAGTCTGAAATAGTCGGAACTTTGAAGTAAACAATATTTGCCCGGGAGAAAATCATTACAAGAGATGAAACAAATTAATATTCCGTCAACAATTTGTACGATTATCTGAGGAATTTTTTTTCTTGCCCTGGGGAAGATTTCTTTTTTCTCGTTCGTCACTCTATTAATTTATCATCGACCCTTCATTCCAGTGGAGATTTGGGTATTGAAAATCTCATAAAAAGCATACGTGTAATTATGAATTGTTGATATGATTGCTCTGCTAATAAAGGAGTCAAATTTGGGTGTCCTAATATTTCGGCGGTTAGAGTGTGTGCACAGCGAAGATATGATACGGGACACGTGTTGTAGAGATTGCTGCAATGAGAGCAGTATGTATAACTGCGAAATTTCATAACCTGTTATTAAGTCACCCCTCGCCGGAACCGGAGAGAAAGAAGCGGTAGGGACGTGCTGCACGCGAGCACCTAAATCACAGGTTACATCATTTTATCCAACGATACTCTGTATCGTCGAATAATAAGAGCTTTATAAACCCACGGGGGTGTACGCCCTATAATTTTGCGCGCAGCCTCTTCCGCGTTTTCCTCACCCACCGCAATAACAATAATACACAATTTTTGCCCGATTGAATTTGCGAAATCAGAACCCGACTGATAAGGGTTATAGCAGCGTTTTTTATTGCCATTTTTCGAATCCATCTCCCGGGGATATGCAGAAATGATTGGAGGAAAAAATGTGATTCGATCGAGAGCTGATTCGTTGGGAGCGATAAAATTTTGAATGCATATCATAAAATCGGGAAAAGTGCGGCATAAATTACCATGGCGAACGGGAGCGCAATAAAGAGCTCAAATTTGTCGCCAATCGTTTGCAATTACGATCGTAACGAATCAAAGCGACGGCGGCACGCGCCGGGCGCAAAACGATTCTTCGGGCCGGAGCCGGAGTCTGACCCTCTTTAGCCTAAGCCCCGACATAAAGAATCGCCCCAGCGCCGTGGGAAACTGCAAAAACATCGGGCCAGAAAAAAAAAGCGAACGAAAAGTTATTGGTAATACCTAAATAATAACTCTATCAAATCCCTTAGCGAGAAAGCGAAAGTCGTCCATTGTTCGTGGCGGTGTTATGATTTCGCGAGCAAGACGCACCTCCGACGGATGAGATAGATTTCCGTTCGATTGACTGTGGATTCAATATCGTTATCTCACAGGCCATTATTCCACGACTTATCACGTTGCCTTTTGATTTATCCGCGTATAACTCTCTTCCTCGCTTTTCCATTTTTCACTCCTTCCTTTCGCTTCCACAAGATATTACGAACAATTTTTCTTTATTTTGTAATTTGGTTAAATTATCGTACACTTTTACAATCGCTTTATTCATTTTCTCTTTTTTTCTTTTTTCATATATTTTTTATTTATTCATTTTTTCTTTTCGCGTTTCAAAAGGTGTGCTTATTTTCTATCTGTTATGGCATGCACCATTGAAAAGAACATTAATCTGACATAAAAAAAATGTTTCCACAAAAACACGATCCGCTTATAACTTTTGTTCGAATTTGAGCAAAAAAATTTGCCAACAAAATAATCCCCCAGTCTAATCACTGTTTTCATATTTAGAGGAAACATTTTTTGTTGGCGCCAGGACATGAAAAGTGTACGGTTATCCTTCATCAGATTGTTTTTTTTTTGTTGATGAAATAAAAATGAGGGAAAAATGTGATGTTCTTTTGTAATTAAGAATTGACATTTGCCAGATTTTGACCTTCGTCATTATTGAAAAATGATTAACACACTTCAAACGAAAACAAATTACAGTAAAACAGAAGTCGCGAAACGCGTGGTATTCGCAATTTTGCCGAGGAAGAAACGAGTGCGAGAAAGAGAAAAAGAGAAAAAGGAGAGAAACTGACAGGGGGCTGGCGTTGTACAATCATTGCTTTGAACCTCGAAGGGTAGTTTCCGACTCTCAACTACGGTATTTAGCGGCTCCACAGGGGGTTCCTCGCTGGGGTGGTTCTCGATCCTTATCTGCTCTCATTTGGATTTCCGATGAATAAGCCAGTGATGGTGATATTTTTTGGAAAAGAGGAAATTCAAGGGTGGTACGATAGGGCAGCGAAAAAAATGACGTACAAGTTGGTGATATTTATATACATCCATAAACGTCTAAAACCATAAATGTCTAAAACCATTGTCAAAAGAAAAAGGAAAAATAAAAATAATGACAAAGGTTTATAACTGCGGGTGAAATAATTAGAATTGCAGGTGACTTTAAAAAATTTAAAAGCCGTTTTAAAATCCGAGCTGACATCATTCCAAGCGACAACTCTGTACCGCACCAGTGGACAGCATTCTCCGCGAGCACTAGTTTAACCGCCGGTATCGGCTGTCTTGTTCGATTCGACGCATCAGGCCGAGTTTCTTGACGCAACAAACGCGCACTGGCTTTTATATACAAAAAGCCAACCGACAACTATCTCTGAAAGGTATCAATTTTCAGCGAGCAATCGTTACCTTTTTTTTTGTTGATCCAAAACAGATAAGCAATTTCGAAATGAATTTTTGCGCGAGTTTCTTGGAATTTCGGGTCGAACGAAAGGGTTAACTGATGGTGTAGATTTAGTGAGGTGGTTAGAGGAGTTTTGGTCCGTAGCGAACTTTTACGACTGGGTAAAACGCGAAGCAGTGATTAAAAGTCGAGAAAGCGGTGAAAAAAGAGAGATGAGAAGTCGGAGGAAAAGGGATAAAAAGGCGAGGTGGTTGATGGCGTGTCGTGGAAGGGGCTTGGCTAGAAATACATAATGCAGTAGTCGGACGTCTCCGACACCCCCTGACTCGGCGAGGCGCATTGATTTATACGAACGCTAGTGCCAAGGGTGTCTCCGGTTGCACGACGGACGCGAGCCCAACAATTCACTCGCCTCGGTTTCCTCGGACCATCCCTCATGGGCCCCGAATTGTTGCGGTTACTTATTCTCCAACTTCCATACCGATACCAGAACCAGACTGATTATTATTATTGTGTATCATACAGCAGAATTCTCTTCCCATTACGCAATTCTTTGTACTCTCTTTTCCCACATTTTTGCTTTCACATTCATTTTCACCATTTGATATCATTATTCCCAACAGAGTCCTTTGAAAAATTGTCCTAATTAACAACAAAATCAATCAAGTGAAAAATTCCATTCATTTTTTTCATATCATTAAAAAAAGATGTTTTTCATTTTAGTTTTCACGTTTCAGTTAAATGTCAATTTTGTCATGAAACAGTTTTTGACAAAATTGAAGTGAATCTTTCATGAAGAAACTCGGTTGGTGTTATAGAAATTGGAATTTTGGAGGATTTGAAAAAAGAGTTTAATAGACGGATTGAGATATTAAAAAAATGATATAATTTAATAATAATATATAAAAGAGAAAGATTTGCAAATGACGAAGGCGTAAGTCTCTGGGCTGAGACGGAATGTTATTTCGGTTGAATGTCGGGTGGTTGATTTTGCGGAAGGAATTTTTTGGCGCCTCGTTTGGGCGGAGAGGCGGAAAATAGAAAATTGTTCCAATGAGCGTCACTGGCGGACGGAGTCAGTGGCGCGAGTAAACCAATAACGCGTCCACCACGCCGGCTGCCAGATTCAAATCCGGCCGGGACGTGCCGAATTTCAGCGCACTATTTCGCCTACGGAATACCTCTCTGCCTCTCTCGGATTTGACACGTCATTAGATCTGCGCGCGGCACGTGACAGCTTCGCAGTCCGATTCAATTATCTCGCCAGTTTCCTATTATTTGAATTCCAGCTTTTTTTCAATCTTTTTCGAAATCCGTCTCTTGGTCAAACATCATTCTTTTTGCCTGTAAGTTGTCGCTTCTGTTTTCACTAATGTGAATAATTAACTTCCCATTGACGTCTTTTGACTGCGTCAGGATCAAAGCCACCGCGTAACGAACTTGTAAATATAAGATTAATGTTTCCCTAATGGCTCGTGTAATATTTCATCATCCACTTTATGCTATTCCATTTCAAAATTAAATCAAAAATTATCTCAGAGTAATAAATAAATGAATCAATTTTGCTCGACAGTGTAGAAAAAATTTTCATAAATTTTAAATGGTAGTTGTTTTCCTTTTTTTTCAGAGTAAAATATATTTATAGAAGATAAATTTATAACGATTTTATATTAAAGTTTTCTACTTTTATTTTATCACAGAGTTCTCGTTATCAGTAAATTTTCAAGGAAAAATCAATGTATTGAAAGTTGTAACACAGTTTAAATAATTTAAGCTATACTTATGCAAAAAATAAATTGAAATAATTAATTAATTTACTATCAGCAAGCTGAAAAATTCTAAGAAAAATAATTTAGACATGACGTTTAATTTAATTACTATAGTAATACATCAAAATACAGAACATTTGAATTGTACGTGTATTTGGTTTTGATAATTCTAGGAATAGAGATTTCAGGTTTCCTGATTGACAGAAACAAATTTGCGTTCGAGAAATATGAATGACGTTTTTGTAAGGTGATGAAAAGATTGTTTATAGTGTTAATTTGATTGAACTTGGACAAGTTAACCGCGCCATTGGCACGTACTGAAGCGGCCAATCGTGGAACGGCAACGAGGCATGAAGATGCTCATAATTATAGAGGCTCACCGGTTGAAAATTCGGGCGTCTGGGGCGGGCACTTCAATTTTCATGTCTTAGATCTTTGAAGTAGCATTATTGTAATAAAGGCGGCCCTGCGGTATCCAAGGACGAGACAAGACGCGAGGGGATAACGAAGACAAAGTTTCGCGACCCTCTTTTACTTTTTACCCTAAGCAAGTCGAGAGCCCTTTAGCCGCCGTTTATTGGATGCATGCAAATATCCATGGCAACGGTCCGAAAGCGACGCTCTTTTTCTCTTTCCTCCTTTCCGCGAGTTAACTTTTTCCCTGCCGGAGTTAAAAGTTCCTGCGACGCTTTTAGCTCATCTTCGTGAAAGTGAAAGAATTCCCAGCCTGTCCGATTAATTCTCAAAAGACGATCGCAATTGATCTTTCACGCGACTGATTGTAAAACAGCCGTCATCTTCCAAGGTTTAGATTATTCATTAGCAAATGGAACAAAATGAAAACTCGAAAATAAAAATGAATATTATCAACCATTTTTTCAATAGACAAAATGTACGTTTTGTTAATAAATTATTACTTTTAAAATAAAATTAAAAGCAATGAAAAAATTTTATTTGTAATTATGTTTTTTTTTAACATAAATACAATTTCTGAGATGAATTTCCTTCTGAGGGAAAATGTTTGTTGCTTGATAGAAAAGGACTTTTCTGTTCAGAGGGGGCAAAAACGAAAAAAAAACGTTGATCCCGTCGGTTTGATAAATTAAAAAAAAGGGAAAGTGCATTGCGCGAGGACAGGAAGTAGCGCGCGTGATAAATTTATCCAGCGAGGTTTAATGGCGAATGAGTGGCGGTGCCCATTTATCTTGTATATTTCGAG
This sequence comes from Trissolcus basalis, assembly GCA_025266255.1. Classification (NCBI taxonomy): domain Eukaryota; kingdom Metazoa; phylum Arthropoda; class Insecta; order Hymenoptera; family Scelionidae; genus Trissolcus; species Trissolcus basalis. Next base: position 42,114 of record JAAMPD010001709.1, on the reverse strand, counting down.
CGTGCGTAGGTGTTTTGTAGCCACCCTCGAAGTGATTTCCAGCCCTCGACACGACTATCTATGTAAATGCGCCTGTTTTGTGCACGTAGACAAAGCGCCGTTGACAATACGCCCGCGCGCCCCGCCCCTGTGGGCTCCATTACGCGTGTTTTGTGGCGCACACTTCGCATGATTGTTACGCGTGCAGGTACCCTCATTAATTTTCATGATGCATCCTTCGTCTCTCGCGTCTTCGCCAAAAATCATAGCGCCATTCAGATCAAACTTGTTCTTTACTCACACTTGGGATGTTGTCGTTGGTGCAGATTCCCTCCTGCAGCAGTCGATCCCGAATCTCCCAGGCAAAAATTGAAGGACATTCGCTTTTGTACAAGGAAATTTTGTTTACGACTTCGGCTGTGGCTACGCGTGGCTTGCTCCCGCCGATGGCCCTGGGCCTGATTGACCCAGTTTCATAGTACCTGCAATAATAATATTTTGCGGTACAATTCAGTAGATGTTTTTCCAATCGATTTTGAACTTCTTCCAAACCTACAGTTGTAAATATCTCATTTACCATCAAACAACTACTTTCTGCTTATGTATCCACTTAGATAAAAATTCTTTTCGTCATCAAAGACCTCTTCTTCACGCAGAAAAAACATATTATATTAATTATTAAACTTATCACTAAAATTACTATAACTTATTGTAATCGAGATACATGGTGTAGTTTTTGACAAATTTAAATATAATTTTCTGATCATTTTTCCTGCATGGTGTTGTAAATTTTACTGTAAGTATAATAAAAAATCTAATAAGTTTAAAGGATAATTTACAAGATGTGTATAAGATATGTCTAAGTTACAATATGTTATAGTAATTTTTATAACATGTTTTTCTCTGTGTTCAAACAAAAAATATACTTCAGAAGTTTTTTTTTAACAATATTTTTATTATTGAAATGGGTAGTTTTTTATTAATAATTTTTTTGAGTTGGAAAAATAAATGATTCTAAAATATGGTTGATTTGAAAGAGTTCTTTTTAGGAGGAATTATGTTTCCGGACGAAAGGATTTTGTTCTGAGCGTATAGACATGCAGTATTTCAACCAACCTTCCAAGGATTTTGGACACGCATCCGTTGCTGACTTGAAGTATCCTAGAAATATCGCAGGGACGCGCGCCTGAATGCGCCAGCTCGACGATCTTCTGCCTGGTGGAATCGGGCAGAGGCCGACCCCCGACGAAAACTCCTCCCAATTGATTCACACCGCTGTGACCTGCAACAAAGTAACGTCGAATACACAATTAGGGGTGTCAAACATTTAACGTGTGTATTTTCTGGCTCTCCACAGTACACCAAACTGATCAAATCATTTTCACCGTCAATTATTCAAATTCCCACAAACTCACTGATTTAATTTTCAGATCACAATATTAGTCTTCCATTGGACAAATTATTCCGTTTTACAATTCAAAAGAAAAAGAAAATGTACAGTAGCGATGAAACTGAGTCGGGTGATTTTTCATCTGAATTAACTAATTCTGGCGCTGATTTATTGCCCGATGATCGCTATTGTGTGTTCGAGTTGACGACACTACTTATATATTGTATATAGGTATAGGTATTCCGAGATTCTTTTTCACACATCTGAAAGACCTGCGATCGTCTTTGCCACGCCCAGCTTTGATTCCTTTCTTCCTTCGCCAGAAGTCTCGTTTTCGGTAATATTTCGCTCGCTGAAAGGCCACCATTGATATGGATCCACGAGGAAACGCATCATATTTTATTTGCTATGGGAAACTTCTTTTTTCTTTTCCTCAACAACCGTCTCGCATATTACTTTTTCAGATCACTCCAATTTTTTTCGCTTTATCAGCACGAACAAAATCTGACGAAAAAAAAAGAAAAAGAAAAACATTACCGAATCGACAACAATTTTTGTTTATCAGGGATTCCTTTTTTGTATTGGTTTGAGTGTTATAACATGCGTGCAACGCAGAGCTCTAATCCAATTACAAGGCGCCCCAAAAGCGGGCAAATCCTAATTCCTTGTACGCGACATATGTACGCCGGCAAAAGTTATACTTCCCCTATGAACTAATTCGAAGCCGCACGTCATTACCCCTCGCGAGTACACGCCAGTCGCACGAAAAACGTGTGTATGACGCACCGACGCGCCGAGCCTTTTTCCACCCAAATTTATCGCAACGCGTATATACCTATACACATTCACAAAAGGCTTACACTCGATTGAGCATCTCTGCGAGAGCGGGTAAGAAAGTGTAAAAAAAATTGGTGATCGAACGCACATAGGGAAACTGGGATAGTTGCGCATTGGTTATATACATTTCTTTTGTCATAAGTCTGAGCTTCGAATTAAAAGTCAAAAAATGTATTTTCATCCGAGGCGCCTGTTTGGGTTTCGTTATAAAAAACAACAGATGAAAAACCTCTTGTGGCGTTTATAAAATTCAAGTTTTCTTATTCTTTACAGAAAAAGGTGTATAAAAAAGTTGGTTGTATGAAACAGTTCTGGATCAACAAAAGAAAGCACTTTTGAAGGGAAATGGTTTTTATGTTGAGAACAGTGATGATAAATATTAAAACATTCGACACCTTGGTGTATCTGATTGAATAGAAGGGAATTCATCAGCGCCATCTATGAATCAGTTTTCATATTCTTTCAACTGTATCAAACTTTGTCGCGAGGCTTTCTTTTTTAATTCAAAAAGAGGTGACATTATGCGTTTCATCGTTTGGAATCGGAGCGCGCGAAACGCATTGTAGGGGGCGCTATTTTCAGGGCAGCTTCATTAGCTCGTTTCTTTTATGATTTCATGCTTATTTGCGCAAGATACCAGGGAGAAAAAGATAAAGCAGGCCAATGAGGAGAATGGGAAGAAAAAACGAATGGAAATAAAAGAAAAGGGATGAGGGGCGAGACTGAAGACGACAGCAAATTGAATCGGAAACTGGGCGATTAATGCAGCGAGTTTTGTGAGACTTAAGTGAAAAAGTGATCAATAACGTGAGATTTAATGCTGAATTGCTGCGGGAATTACAGTTGGAAAAAGTCACTACATCCAACCCACCAAAAAGAAGCAAACAAAAGTTATATTTAGTTTCTGATTTTTATTTTTGGAGTTTTATAATTTTCTAAATGACGAGAAAAATTGAAAAAAAAATTGAAACTGTATGAAATATATAAACTATATATAAAATTCCGTAAAGAAAAGTATAATTAATTTTTATTTTTAAATTATATAATATAAGTATAAACTTTTCATTTCTTCTTTCTCTTTTTATAAATTTTTTTTCAGAACATAATAAAATATTTATAAAAAAGTTGATTGAAATACTTTGATGCGACATTTGAACAAAAAGTGTACAGCCTTGTAGGTCGTAAAGCATTTGTTTTAAAAAGAATACCTATTTTCCTCATCTAACCTGTGTCAAAAGGAGTTTTTTCTTTGATATTTGATTGCGCAACGAGTGACTAAGATCGGACTCCATGAGAGCGAAGGACACGTCGCGAACGGCGACTATGTCAAATCATATCGATCGCGCGATTAACTTAAACAAGCATTTCAACGCCGCGTCGCGAAAATCGTCCTCTCGCGTAGCGAAGAAAACTCGGCCGAGCATGATGACAAAATATATATACGCAAGACAGACGCACGGCATTTTTTGTTATACATTTTTTCGTCATTTTATCTCGCTCCATCTCGGCGGCTCGGGTATATATTTTTTATTCCGTTATGTTCTTTTCGATCGGTGCGGGTAAATTGAGATGACAGTAAATTGTCGAGCTGAGTCGCGCAGCTTGTTGAGCAAATCGAGCGTGAAATATAATTTAATACGACAGTGTAATGATATTGAATGCGTGCCGGAATAATGAAACATTTTCGATGTTTTGCATGCAAATTGTGCGAGCGTGAGTCGACGCCGGGCGATCAATTTGAATTTTATTATTTGCGCTTGCATGGGGTAGGAACACGCTGAAACATTTCCAAACTGATTTTTTTTTTATTAACAACCCTGGTTAATTTTTCAAACAAACGTTATTAGACCGTTTGTTGTTTTATTCTCATCATAAAAATGTAATAATAACAAATCCAAATCATTCACAAATGTCTTCAATTTCACTCAATCGAGCACGAAATTCAGATTTAAAATTCCACATTCCAGTCGATCATTCATCTTTCGTGCATACTTAATCAAACCACATCTCATTTCATTTTCCTAATAGTTTTTCCCTGAGATTGAAGAAAAAGTTCAAATTGTTTCATCTTGTTAGACTTGATTGAGATCATTGATTTAATTTTTTTTCTATTTCAATTGTGACAAAAAAATTAATGTTTTTTTTTTCAATTAAAAAAATCAGAAACTTTTGTATTTTATTTTATTACACCTTGAAAAAAAAAAATATTGGAAAAAAATATTGAGTGAAAAAATAGGGATACTGTGACAGAAAAAAAGACGTCAATGGATCACCATTAATAATCCTAATAACAGTCGGCTGTCTGAGTACACAAAGACGAAACAGATTGGCTACAACAAATACTCGATCTCATTGTGCCGCATGACAGTGGAGCATCGGTGCTCATTTCGGAAACACGTCCGCAACAATAAGGACGTTACAATTATTTTGTCGACGGTCAATTTTCAAACTGACCCTCGTCATGTCATCGCGTATCTCAATACGGGATAAAGTAGCGGCCCGGCCGGGTTCCCCGAATCCCGTGAGATCGGCCGCCGCGTGTAACATGAGAATTTTTCCACTCCATCACTGTGAAGCAATGTGGAAATGCTTTTGTTTATCGCATTTTTATAAGAACGGTTCGGCCCGGATAAACAACTCTCGACATTCTATCGCTTTTTTTCATCGGCCTTCCTTAACGAGATTAAACACAGATTATATTAACTCCGAAACTTCAGATCCGAGAGATATACCATCGGATTTACAGGTGGTTTTCCGTCGAAACGCTTTTTCTTCTCATCTCATAAATTAATTCCCGAAATGAGAATTACATCTCTGGTTTTGTTCATTTTTAATTTTTGTTTTTGTTTTTTTTTTTTCATCGTCAGTTGAATTTTGAATGTTCAAATTGAGGACATTAAAAAAATTTGTAAGTGTGGATTTGATTATTGAATAGTAACCTTTTTCGGTGTCCCCAAGACATGTTTCAATTTCGGAACGTCTCCTCCCAAAAACATCGGGACATTTGTCCGAAGATTCAAGCACTTTTTGACAAATGTTCCAAGTCATTGAAAGTGCCATTGACCAGGAGTTATTCCGGCACACTTTAGTCCAACAATAAACAAGCCATCTTCAGCCGGCAAACATGCAGTCAATCAAACCAGGAGAGAATGTAGGAAAATAAATAAATATCGGATCGAACGGGACGACCCTGCTAAGGAAGACATAGGTGACAGGGCGGCTTTCATGTCGACCGATTTAGTCGACAAAATAGTTGTTGGTAACAATCTGGCGGACTTACAAGATGCTACCCCCCAAAGGTAAAAGTTGTCAGCGGTCGCATGCATCTGAACACCAATCGTAAATTATCGTCCTCCCCGCTTCAATTTTTATCCGATGTATAGATAGTTTCAAACACCCTTCGAGTGGTCGATAAATTACAGCGGCTTGTAAGCTTTTGCTCCAACAATGACAGTTTTTTTTTCGATCCCGTGAAATCTCAGAGTCACTTTTCTCTGCTACTATATATATGCTTTTTGACTATTTCTTCATTTTCGTTCTTTCAGTATATTTCATTCAATGTGCAAAAGAATTTCATGTAGTCAAAATTAACACACTGACGTTTACAAATTCTTTTTACTTTCATTTACAGGCGTTTTTTGGAAAAAAAAAGAAAAAAATCAGACAAATGAAAATATTTTGAATTTATTTGGAAACAAACTAAATGATGTTTTTTGAAATTAAAAAAAAAATTGGATAATTTGAATAGATTTTTGAAATAGTTATATTTGCATGATTGTGTTATTCGTTCAATTGAGCGTACAAAATTAGGCATATAAAATGTGGTGCAAGTGAATGATCTGAAAATGAATTATCCGAGTATTTGCGTCAAGTCAACAATTTCCGCTTTTATGTGTGTTATTATATTAATGCGTAATTCATCGGACCTCAATAACTAGCTCGAGGGTACTTGAGAGAAGTTCATACCTTTGATTTCTCGCCAGAAGCGTTTCTGAAAGGACGGCTTACGAGAGTTTATCTGTCGCGCGCTTTCAAAACATTCTCGTGCAACGCATATAATCGAGCTTGGACCAAAAGTTTTGACAATCGTTCGAGAATTGGCAAAACAAGACGTGAAATCGGCCCGAAAATTCAATCTCCCGCGGGGAGTGTCGAGTTTCTTTTTGTCCCAACGGCTTTTGACCCTCGAATCAAGTGTTATCTTGAAAAAAAGCCTCTTTTCATCACATCGTCGAATTGATTCCCAGTCAATGTCAATTTCGATTCCAAAAAATGTATTTAGAAAAAAAATTGACACGAATTTGCATTTGTTGAAATAAAATGTGAAAACACGAGGGTACGAAATTTGGAAGATGATTTTCTTTGAAAGAGAATAAATAAAACGTTGGCTCGTCGATAAACGGTATACAAAATCGGCGGCACGGGGCCGCTGTGCGGTCCAAAGCAGCACCGGACAAAGCGCCTTTAAACGCGTTATTCCGCGCCAACGGATCTGTCAGTGCCGCTTCTCTGGCTGCGCCACGGAGAAAAGGTCCGTATCCGCATCGAGGTTCACGTCCACATCGATCCTGCATGCCATAGAATAGATGGATATAGATAAGTTCAACTCATTTTTTTCTTCGTCTCATATTTTTTTAACTCTTGCGACTAAGTCAATTAAATCATTCTCAAAATTTTCTATGGATTGGATACATTCAAAATGTCCTATCCAAAATTATCAACACTTTTTTTTAAATTTTTATGACATTTTGAATAATTCTCTTACTCTCCAGTAAATATTTTCAAATTTCATTTTTTACATTTTTTTCCCACCAAAAAATGGAAGGACCAAATTGTTGTTACTGTTTGTTATTAATTAATTAATTTTTTGTTGCACTGCTGAGCGAAAAAATTACATGTGGAATCCAGTTTGCATTCCCAGGCTGATGCTGGCGATATGAGGTCTAATTATAATCCCGGGTCTCACGGGAATGGGCCGCACGTTTATTGTGATCGCGAGCGATTGTGGGTCTATTAAGACCCCCGTGTTTCTTGCGCAACACCCTGCCGGGCGCATTCTTGGCTGCTGTCGTCGCGCCGCACGCTCCCAGCGATTTGCTTCCCGCGTTTACGTAATTGTGCCAAAAACGTCGCATTTTTGGGACGGATTAGCGTGACGAACACATGTCGACACATCGTTCGACAATGCGTCCTCACTCAATATTGGGGTCAATTCAACATCTTTTTTACGTTATTACACTCTCAGTGCCATTGATGGATTAAGATCCCTGGTTCCGGCATTCGGTAAGCTATGGCTTCTGTTTTACGGTCTCTGCTATAATCTCATAGGGAAGTTACGGATTTGGCTCGGATTTTCATCGATCCCTGCTGCAGTCTATTTTATTCAGAAAACGTACTTTTTCTAGTTTTTATATTTTTCAATTTTTTTTTCGCTATACATTTTATGTGTTTTATTTGTCAGATTCTTTTTTGTTTGTTTATCTTCTGGGTGGGAGTTATTTTTTTGTGTTCAATGTTAAAAAGAAAGGGTTGTGAAAAGTTAATGAATTGGTAATGTAAGTTTGTCCGTGAACGTATCCACAAGTATCATTGACTTCGGAAGACCTTCCACCGCGGCCAGTGACTTGTTAATTGGATAGAACCCTGCGTGTAGTATTTCAGTCTAGCCGTATTATCTCCTGGAAATGTTCACCGATTTCCAATTTTGTGGCGGGTTGGTTCTTGGCCACGTTGAAATGTAAACAAATAGAAAGCGATTGATAATTTTCTTTTTAAATCCAAACAATCTCACTCGAATAATGAAAACTTCTTATGTTCTTGTGTTCAACAAAATGATTTTAAAATCGGTTTTGTGTCAATAAATAATTTTTTTTGGTTAACTTTACCAGTTTTTTTTTTTTTTTTTGATATAAAACAGTCGGAAATGTTTAAACAATGAACATTCAAAACTGACAATTAAATAAACAGTCGGACAAAATGGATAATGAATCATCAATGAAAAGTTGTACAAGAATTCGAATTAACCAGAAGAAAATAAATGTTTGCCTCTCGCGAGCAGGGGTTTATTTAATTTTGTGAGCAATTTAGTTGCGGCCGATTATTTCTGCGGCTTGCAGTCCATTTGCCTGGAATAAAACGGTCCTTCGGGGCGCTGAGGACAATAAGCAACTGATGTAATCTCCGGAATCGTTTAGGGGGAAAATTAGGTCGACAGTTGCCGCGGCGCCCACGGTACCCCCACGCAAAACTTTATTTACCTTCATCACACAAAAACACGTCTTTTTTTGTCTCTCCAGACTTATTTCTTTGAATCACTCCATTCAAAAATTTCCAACCTGAATGTATATACAGTTGACAAAATTAATTTTTTTCAAACCATTTCGCGGTAAAAAAATCATACGAAACCGGTTCTGTTGGTTGATATTTTTTTGACACTCTTTTTTTGCTCATCTAAGATTTTTCTTGGTGGGGGTAAGGCGCGGCGTATGAAGAAAATGACTGTTTACCGACGCCCCCTGTTAGTCGAGAGGCAACCCCATGGTTTCACCCTCTCGCTCTTATTTCGTGGTTTGCGCGCCGGAGGGGTCTTGCCTGGTGCGCTCGTCTGCAGCCCCGAGGGTACGACTAAAAACCCGAGCGTCATCAGCGAAAATGCTTGGAGCCTTGCCATGTCGCTTCACGCCAATTTCGTCGCCTTGCGAAAGCATTTTCATAACTTCACATTTTGACCAATTTGAGTTCCCTTTTTTACGGCCCAACGTTTGTCACTTCACTCGCATGATTTTATTATTCCATTAAAAGGCTCAATTTGAAACAATCACGGTTATAATGACAATTTCCGAACCGAAATTGTTGCATTATAAAATTGAAGTGAAATTTGATTATGGTTAGAGGGAGGGGGTAATTTATATCCCTGGAATTTTTCAAATAAATGCAGATAAGATACAAGCTGACGGCGATCGAATATTGAAAAATTGTCTCAACGGTGTCGCGTTGCATTTTTATTTCATTTGGAGTGGCAATTTTGGTAGACGAAAACTGTTATATGATACGTTCTTCAATATTCGTGTGTGATCAAATACACGACATTATGATATATATTATTTATAAGAATTCGTTTGGTGTTACATAACGAGAGTGTTATCAATTGTATAGCTTCAGGTGGTGACGATTGGAATTGTGTCAATCGATGTCAAATATTTTGTGGATTCCCCAGTATCATTTTAATAAATCAACTGATAGGTATGCAAATGATACGATAACGAATGTATTATTATTCTACGCTATAATCAATTTATCTTTAATTTCAAAGCAAACTTATATTTTTCATCGTATGTTTCTATATCGTCGATTCTCCTTTTGCAAAAAAAAAATTGTACTTTAAAAAATGAAAATTGATTATTTATATTTGAAAGTGAAATAAAAACAAAGAAGGGAAAGACGATGAGAACGACAAGTGCATGAAAATATTTAAATGTCTCTTTTAAGGAAAAAGTGATGCGTTATTTATATTCAAGTAAGAGCCGCGACGGGGTGACAAGTTTGGCCTATCAATCGAGCGATTTTGTACGTGCTGGATGTATGCGGGCGCGCTTTGCCGGCGTCTTTTGCTGCGTCGAAATGTGCCAGCTACCCGACTAACTCCGTTTGAAGAGGGAATTTCACAGTCGAGTACACCCGATGCAAGACCTACAGGCCTTGTCCGAATCTTCCAACTTCTCCAACGGGTAATTTCGTCCGCAGGCTCTCTCTCTCCTCTCAGCATCTCTTCCATGTAAACATTTTGACATCGCGCATATTTTAGCTCTCCTTTGAAAACTTCAAACTTTTCTTATACTACTTTTTTTTGCAAAATGAACTTTCAAGGCAAATCTCCATAAACGAGATTTGCAGAAGGAAAAAAAAAACCCTACCAAAATTATTTTCTCTTGGACCAAATTTTATTTTTATCCTCTCCAACTAAATAAAGTGCTGTGAAACTCGACTCCGAAGGATATAAAAAAGGGGCATTATTCCTTGGGCCGATAAACATCAAGTGAGGGTTCGTCAACGGTCAACAGTTTCTTTTTCGAATATCGTTTATAAGTTCAAAGGTCAAATGTTTTGCAAAGGTGTAAATTTAGATCCTCCAAGTTTGGTTATAAATTGTAACAGTTGAAATTTTCTTACAAATGTTGGGGATTGACTGGATAAAAAGTTGATACATTTTTTTGGCCTTGAAAATGATGTATTGGGATGATGAGAAAAAATTGTTGAAAGTTATAAAAATGAACAGCGAAGAGGATTTGAGAGGGTAGCAGGTGTGGAAAGGGTGAATCTCGGAAAGCGTAAGAGAATAGAAATCAATACGTGAAGTGAGCAGCTAGTTTCTGACGGTCGTCTTCGACTTTAGAAAGCCCCGAGACGACGTCTGCTAGCTCGTGGAAGAGGGAAACAAGCAGCCGTTAAGACGAGGCGGAGATGGCGCTATTCAGCACTAATGGGGTTAAACGCCTTAGCCGTTTCTGCGCCCAACACCCTCGCCTCTCGCTTTGCATTGGGACTTTGATGATCATTAAAGACACTCGGCACTTTGTGTCCGAAAACCCGACGGATAAGCTTCAAAACAACTTCGAAAGACTGAGGTTTATCGGTTCAAAGATTTTCGAATTTCGGACAGCTCTTCATAGTTCAAGAGAAAACAATCCAAACAATTTGAAATATAATATTTTAAAACAGTGTTGTAAAATAGCACTATATTATTATTAGTATTATATCAAAATATTACGCTAGTAATATTTCACTATAGATTGTTAATATAAATTATTTGAAAAATGAAAACAAAAAACTCAAAAATTTTCTAGTAATTTTCCAAATATTTTATGAAGTCTGCATAGTATCAAAATAGAAAAAAAAATTTTAAACGTTTGTTTTGAAATCTTTCTTTCTTTACATTTGAGCTCGATTCGAACTCGATTTCAAAACATTCAGTTTGATTTTTTGTTCATGAAATCAATTACGAGTGAGTATAATTTTCTTGGTCTGTAATTCTAGATTACTGTTTTTGTCGGATAATATTTATCGAATCGTAATTACGCTGGTATCAGAGAATCGTTACTGTGACGATTAAAAGTACTTTTCCACATTTTATCATCAATAAAAAATGTGTACTTGACAAAGTTGACAAAAATAAATTAAAAAAAAATAGTATTACGTGATTTGTTATACCAATATTAACAACACGTTATAGAATCACTTATAAAATGTTAAAATTAATTTTTTTTTATTTCATTATTCACATAATTAAATTTAATGTAAAAAACTTTATTTTTATTGTACCCATAGTCGCACTTTAATTTAATTTTTTAAATTAATTTCATTTAAAATCTTGTTCACAATTTTCAAATTTCAGTACGAAAACTGTTTAGTCAACTTTTTTTCACATTTTCCTACACAATTTGTCTATGAAATTATTAAATTAAAAGTTGTAATTTTAATTTTATGAAGTTATAAAAATGTTCTAAACTAAACGTTAGGAAGAAAGAAATTTGCACTTTATAAGGGCAAAGTGTAAATGAAATTTTCTCATAATTTCATCAAACCAACGTTGCTTTATTAATAACCATGAACTTATAATAGAATTAGTTATAAAATGTTAAAATTATCATTTAAAAAGGGCTATTTTAACTGTACCACCTTAATTTGGAATTTCTGTTGAACTTGATTGTGTATTGTTGTTTCAAAGTTGAGAAAAGTTTTTGAGATAATTATACCTGCAGTTTACGTTGCAAGTAATTCAAAGGCGGCCCTATAATTGGTGTACTACTAGGATATTGATGTGCACTGCCACCCCCAGATGCGGCCGCGGCAGCGTGCACACTTCCGTAGAATTTATTCTCAGTTCTATCACTAACTAAATACTGATCGTCTTTGCCCAATCCAATCTCGTCTTCCTCTCCGCCGAAAGTATCGTCTGATTCCGGCGATGAACTATTAGCCCTTCTCACACGACGCACCTAAAATATAATTCACCAAAATATAAAACACCAAATCATAAATTTCCAACTTTGTACACTCTATTGTAACATTTGGCAACTTGAATAGCGAATCTACAATTTGACATTCAAATCAAATGTACCCCAATAATTTGAATTTTGAATACCGAGGATGTTGAATTTGAAATGTTGAAATTCGAGTTGTGAATTTTCAAATTTCAACTCAACATTTGGCATTTGTAATTCAAATTGCTGTATACATTTCAAAATTTTCGAATTTGTCATGGCTTTTTTGACGTTCGGATATTGAATTTTGGTTTTCTAATAGAGTTTCCAGAATTGTCGTGGGATTTGGTTGTGTTCAGAGAGAATGTGCAGGGAGATCTATTGTGGCTTTGATTACTTGGGTTTCATTGGGTTTTCTTGAATGTCGAATGGCGAATTGGTTTGCTGATTAACGCGTTTCAGAAACGTACCATGATTCTTTGGCCGTTGCTATTCGAAGTGAGTTCTGTCTGGGTGAGCTGAACGGTATGAAGGGCCGTGCTCAAGTGATCTGGTTTGAGTTCTTTGCCAAAGCCAACTTGACCGTTCCCCTGAGTTTCTTTGGTTGGCGATCGACATGGTGTTCGCAAACTCTGCGGCAGTAATTCGACCAGATTTGTTGAATGCGGCTGGTATCGAAGTATCAATACACAAGTCGACACCAAAGTGTAAGCTAACAATGTACCTGAAACAAAACATTATTTTTATTCAACCTTAACAAAAACCTGCTTGAATATTCAACTAAAAATAAAACCGATTCAATTCAAAAACATGTTTTAAATATTCAAAAAACGTGTTTAACTATTCAACTCAAATTGTTGTCGAATTTACATTTTGTGACAAAAACTGACTTTGATACATTTTTTTTTGTCGCGATGTGATAAATAAGTGAATCTCGTTAGCAAATAACAAATTTTTGCGAACAAAAAAGGATGTGTAAGAGCGTTGGTATGAGACCAGTGGAATTTATAACTTTTAATCAGACAGGCTTTGTAGCCATGGACTAAATCGAATTATCTATTATTCAACACTTTTCAAATTTGTCCCAACTTTTCCTCAATCGCGCCAAGTGAATTAATTAGCCGCCAGTATTGGTGTTCCGGTCAACAAAACGAGAAAGAAAACGACAGCAAAAATTTGTCCGTGCAAAATGTTGAATTACATTTTGCAGAGAGACTTTCTGAACGAACATTCATGGGGCGACCAAATGCGACGCGACAATGTGACTATCGATTTTATATCCGTACTCTTAATTATTATATAACGAAGAAGAATGTCAACCGAAATGAATACAGTGACCCAAATTAAAGCTCTGTGAGAACTATTGCTTATTTATGTTTGCAAATCCATTAAGCTCCAAGTGTCAATTAATGTCCAGAGAAACTTGGCCATAAAATATTCTATGCGTTCTTTCCCAGCGACTTTTCTTATCGAATCAAAGGAACGAGTTTGAAAATATAACAAAACTTGTTTAATCCCCCACGATTCACGAATTCACAAATCAAAGAGACAAAATTGTACAATAATTTTCACTCGGATTGAATTTTGTGCTAATTAACTTCAGCTTTAGTTGTCTAAATTGTAACGGTCAGGTTGAATGTGATTATTTTGATGGCCGCTCGTGTTCTCGTGCATTTTTGTTGAAGTTTTTTTTCAGCGGGGTAAGATTGATTGATTGGTTTGGTTTGGTTGATCGATGGAACGGCTCGTACCAATTGACATCATTTCCACCAACACTTCCAGCTGGATTAGAAGAGCTGCAAACGCCGCGGCTACTCCAGAAGTAAACGTTGCGACCACTGGTGTCCCTGTCATTGGAAATACTTGACTCAATTGGCTGCAAAAGAGAAAAGTCACATTCAGAATTCAACTTTTAGAACATTATATTCTTTCGACTTTTTGACCGAATGATCCAAATATCAATTTGTAAATAACAACCAATCTTTCATCTTTAAAATTATGTACCATTTAAAAAATTGGTTAAACAATTTGAATATGAAATTTAAATACAAAATTTAAATATAAAATTTGAATAAAAACATACATGTTTTTATACAATGTTTTAATAAACAAATTTAATTTGAATTTTCACCTTGAATTTTTTAATTGAAAAAAAAAATGTATTTTTTTTTAGAAACGTGTTTGAAATGAAAACTACAGTTTCAAGTTTTTTTGTAGGGAATTTAAGAAATTCAATACTGATAATTTTGTAACAAAATGTTCGCAAATTGGTAATATTTGATTACCGAAAAATCAGACCATCCTGGGCCATAGCGTAGACTATCCTTGGCATAGGGAACATGCTACCGAACATGGAAACTGATAATCCAGCAAGTGCTCCTACCGCGACGATGTATTTGCACTTGTAAGCTCCAACCTGACCAAACATCTCAACCAGAGCCGAGTCCTGATCAACTTCGTCATAAGGAACTGAAATTTCATCCACAAAAACATCAAATTATTTCCCATAACATCAAAACAATTTCCAAAATCAAGAAACTTCATTACAATAAAATAAAAAATATATAATTAACTAATTAAAAAAAATATTTAAAAACCACCATTTCCACCAACGAACAAAATATATTTTATGTACATTTTCTATATTTAGAATGTATCAGTTCATATTCCACATATAAATCAATTATAAATTATTAATAAATCAACAACAAATTAAATTGATATAAATAAAATACAAAATAAATATAAATTTTATTAAAACAAATTTTATTTATATGAAAAATATGAAATTAAAATATATTTTCAAGTATATTTTTGTTCCTGTGGACCCAATCATAAAAACTCAATAACATGAATAAAAAAATACATAAATAATTATGAAAAATAATATTTTAAAACATATTACTTTTTAACGAAGAAAAAAAAATGTTCTCATGAATATATTTTAAGTTGGATAATCACAAAAACTGGACGTGATGAAAGGGAACGATGAAGATTAGAATTTTTACCGATTCAGCGATTTTGCAATTAATTATTTTACTTTGATATCGCGTACGAAAACTATTCGCCCGGAGGGGCAAGTGCGTATTTGAAACATACTCTCTTTCTATAAAGAGAGCTCTCGGCAGCATTCAAAGTGCTTTAAAATTAATTAAGTCAATAAGCTTTGCAGATGGAAGGCTCATTGCCGGAGGCACTCACCGATTAATGTTAGAACCATACTGCTTGTAACGTAAGCAACGAGTATGATGACGAGGGAGGACACAATGGCCAAGGGAATGCTTTTCTTTGGATTCGTCGCTTCCTCGCCGGTCGTGGCAATTATATCAAATCCAATGAACGCGTAGAAACACGTCGCAGCGCCAGTGAACACCTGCAAACGAACGCAAAAGATTAACAACATCGATCACAATTGCCAATTTCAATTAAACCGTTAATTAAATTAATCCTCCCCTAATCGACTATAATTTGCATCTGATAAAATGCAAATTACAATTTTCAATCATTTCAATCACGACGCAATTGTTTCATGATTAATTTGGTAATTTGAAATTGATATTTAACATTTTTGTATGTTAAATCAAAACATCCAATTGATCCTTCGTTTGTAAAGTACTGATTGATCGTTAATTGGGTAAACTTATTTTTGTATGTGTAGAATTTATTTTACCTTTCTTTCTGTTCGAATTATAAAAATTTTCTTTCAAAGATGACTTTGCAATTGGGATAATAATTTGAGCGAGAAATGTCGAACAAATTTTTTGTCGAGAGAATTTCAAGATCTTACATCCTGACGAAGTTTAAAGCGCAGTGAAAGTGTAATGCTTGCATCTTTAATTTGAGCGCGGCAAGTCGGTCACGTAAAAGCAAAATTATCAACGACGCACGCGAGCCCCGAGGTTGACCGCAAAAGACGAATAAAAGTGGATGAAAACTCAGTGTTAACAAGCGACCTTGGCTCCAAAACACTCTTTTTTCTCTCGACATGAAATTCGTCTGTATTTTCACGAACGAAATTTACAAATAGAAACGTCGGAGAATATAAAAAAATATCGAGCACCAGATATGATTTATCCAAAATGAAAAATACTTGAGATATAAAATTTTGTTTGTAACTTTTATATTAAAGAAGGACACAAGATACAATAGAAAATAAAAATGAAAAAATTTTTATTCAGAAAAAGAATACAATGCGGAGTAGTTTAGAAGAAGTGAAAATTAGCAAGAGAATGAAAAAAAGGAAAGCTGATAAGTTGGTCGCAATCAAGTCGGCGAAACAGCGCTTAACCCAGCTTCTCGGGGGGTTTAAAGAAAATGGAAAAACGGTTAGTTGGATATCAAACGCGAGGACTGCGAACTCGACTGTGAAATAGTACGTCTTTGCGTTTATCTCGGGGAAAAAAAGTCGCGAAGAAAGCGCGCTCCTTCGCTGGCTTCAAAACTCGGCGTCACTTTTTTTCATGGACGATGAATATTTTAAAATCCGGTGACGTCTACTCGGCATCTTTCATTATCATGGATGGCGCTTCTGGAACCACTTTTGCGGTGCATTTTATTTACATACTCGGGCCACGATAAGGTTCTGTTTGCTCCGATGATTTTGGTTTGTTTGAAAACCTTTTTTAAAGCCACTCAAAAAAAAAATAATAAATAAATAAAAATAAATAAAAAAAAATGAAAACAAAAAAACAAAGTAACAACTAAAAAAATTTGAAAGTGAAAACTATTTTTTGGAACAAAAGTTTATTTACACTGAGAAAAATGTATTTCACTGATTCAACTATATTATTACTCTTGTTGTTATTTTAGTTATTCTTGTTCTAGTAAACAGAAAACAATTTTTTGTGTAATTTAAAACTGAGTAACATTTTTTTTTCATACCAAACTTGAAAATTGTATTTTTGTTAAGATTATGAAGGTAAAAATTGATGAAAATGAACGATGAGAAAAGTTGGAGATGGAATTTATGTTTAAATAAATATGCAAATGGAAAAGCGGTTTAGGTTTGCAAGTAGAAAAGCGTTGTTTATTGTAATTTTGATTGCGCTACAGGATTATATAACTGTAAGTAATAAAATCAAACTTTAAGGTTTCATGCAAAGTTGAGCATTTTGTGCGATATTATAAATTTAAGGAATAGACATATTGTTGGGGAACAGTAAAACGCTAGTGCCCGTTATTAATCGACACTCATTCTCGGAAAACAATTCATGCCCCGTTCTTTTGTGCGCTATATATTTTTTTTCTATACCGTGGTGCCTTTTTTGTTCATCCTCTCCCCATCAATTATTCAAATGTCACACACATTATGTGACTCCTAAAAGTATATTCATGTTCAAACCGTAACGGAGAAATATATCAAAATGAAAAATCCGATTTGAAACGTTACAAATAGGCGAATATACATAAAAAATGTTATATTAAAAAATTAATCCACTCCGGTATCGGATTTGACAACTTTTTTCATTTTGCGAAAATGCTTTTCTTGGTTTCTTCCGCGCAACAAGTTTGTCATTGTTCTAACGACGAAAAAAAAAAAGTCCACCAAGCATCTGTTTCCAATCCGCAGGAAATGTCTCTGGCAATGTAGGTCTTCGGTAGTTTTTTGCAATTTTGCAATTTCACATTTTTTGTTCATTTTACCTAACATTTTACAAAAAAAGTTTTGTTATTTGGCAGTAACAACACGTAGATCAAAATTTTCAAAGGGTTTAAAAAAAATTGTCCTGTTTTGAAAATTGACACTATCAAAAGATTCATGTCTTCTATAAAATTTTTTAGAGCCACTTGTGAAGAAGATATAAAGGAAGTGTCCGGAATAAACAATTTTTTACGGTTTCCGATGACCGTAACTGTGAAAATTCAAACTATTGTGAGCATATCATGAAAAACTGCGTTCAAATACGTACTTAGAGACATTATTTTTTGTATACGATTTTCAAATGGGCTTATTTCAAGGACAGCGTATTCTTGAGCGTGACTTAATGGGTTTGGCCTTTTCCATTTGGAAACATCCCCCGTTTTCAACAACAGAATAAATATGCCATAACCATAACGTCAAAACTGGAGGGTGCGAAAATGTACATAATCACAAATTTAGGTTATGAACTCTAAAAATATGAATTCTGTCTGTTAAGGTGATATTTCATATGTATATTCTGTCTCTCTTGCACAATTTACTTATTTTGTGATTTATCTTTGTTTTTTTTTGAAAAATAATTAAAAAAATAGTTCTGTAAAACATTTCTCCCAAGATATAAAAAGCCACTGAACGAACTACTTTTATTAAATAAAATCATAAAATAACTAAATTGTGCGAGAGAGACAAAATGGCTCTATGCCATTCCACCTTAAAATTCATGTCACTTTTTTTGCTATTCAAAACAAAATAAATTTTCATTTTTTGTAAATATTTGTCAAGTTTGTGTTAAAATAAGATTGCAATTAAAAATGTTGTGACTGAAGATTCTTAAAAGACTGAATAGAAAACTGTTCGATGATGAAACTCTCGTTTGTCTGGGCAAATTTGTGGCTTTAGAATTTTCAAGGGGAAAAAAAAATTGTTGACGATCATAAAAAAGGAGTAACAGAGCAATAATCTTACCCCGCTCCAGCCGTAAGGAAGGAAGCCTTTGTGTTCGGACCAGTTAGTTGAGTCGACATAAAACATTCCTGCCGCCATTATGAAAACCCAGACCGAAAGATTGATCGCGTTCAACACGTTGTTAAAAATTAAGGATTTTTTTACTCCCGCGGCCATTAGTAACATCATAAACAAGGTGATGACGAATGCAAGGAAATCGGGCGGTCGTCCTGAAACAAAATCGGTTATTACAAATCTTCAAATATTTTTTCTCAAATCACATCTAAACAATTTAGATTCAAACAAAATCAAAACAAAACATGACATTTAAGGGGAAATATACACTTTGATGGTTCGAAAAAAAACATTTTTTTTACATTTTCGTAATTTACAATATTTTAAGAATTGGTTGATGTAGACAATGAAGTAAACTCATTTTTTATAACAAAAATTAATATTTATATATTTTGAAACATTTTTTTTTTGAAAGTTGCTTAAAACACTTTTTGGAATTAGGTAAAAATGCCACCATAAGTGTATATTCCCCTTTAAATTAAAAAAAAAAAAACAAACAATAATAATTATCAGATAAAAATCAGTTCAGTATTATACCTCCTATTATTTTCAAATAATATCAAATAAATCATCCAAAAGTTTTGATTGACGAGCGCAAATAAAAACACACAAGCCATTTAAATTGGTATCCTTTTCATTGCATCCGGAAATTGCATTTCTAAAGTTCTTTGTTTTAATCTGCCCATGTTAACTGAACGAGAAAATGAAAAGCAAAATGTTTAAGGTATACATCAGCCTGAATATTGAAAATGGGAAAAATTGAATTTTATCGTCAAATTATTTTCACCTTCCAGACGGTATATAAAATCTTCATGCGCCAACGCTGATATTATCTTTCCAACGCGCCCCTGTCAGTAATAACCAAGTTCAATAATTTCAATCATGATTAATAAACCGATCAAATGCTTTTCAGTTAACATGACTTATCAACCAGGGAAAACCGCCAATGATCATAAAATTACAGGTTCGAATTGTTATCCACAGTTTAATCATCATTTGGAGCTGGAAAATCAATTTTTAAGTGGACAAACAATTTTGAAAAAAATGATAAAATCTAAAAAAAAAAAAATAAATCTATCAATGAAAATTTTCCCACCCATTTTTCATGTTTGAACTTCTTTAAATTGTTTAACATCTTTTTCATTCTGCTTTTTATTGTTTGGAGTAATTACAAACAGTTTCAGTCTTATCAGCGTGGAAATAATTTTCGTCAGAACCAAAAGAGGTGGGGAAGAAATTGTAACTGTAACGAGGCAATTATAAGAAAATAATGTTGTTTGTATGCAAATAAGAAAGTTCGAAGAGGCTGGAAGTTTCATTAAAGTTGCCAGAGCACGTGTCTCATAAAAATCAGTCGCTCTTACCAAATGTATCCCGCGCTAATTAACTTTTTCTCATTGAAAAATTAATAAACTTCAGCAAAATAAAAAACGACGCAATGAATATTCGTTCAATTTGTTATTCAATCTGTAAGCAACTTGGATTGTTCCAATTCCTGTCTCCTTTCATTCCGAGAGAGAATCTCGAGCAACGTACAGACTAGCCAGTCCATAATTCACCGTGATTCATGGACCCCGGTATTGATTCGTAATACTTTTGGACGAAAGGAGATGCCTCGTCCGGATGAGAATAAAATAAGAGCAAAATGAAAGACAGGTCCCTCGATAAAGCAATGGCTCTAAATCTTAAACAGGGACCGTCCCACAGGATTAAACTTGTGTTGGCACCGGGGGTCAAAAGTGCAAAACAAAAATATCGACCTTATTTTTAGAATGGCAAGGCAAGAATTATTTAAGAAAATATCCGTTTGCACAATCTCATGAATAAAATGTCGCTTCCGTTTATAAAATTGATAAGTCGACAATTTTGACAGAATGACACTGAGAGAAAAAAAAATGCTGACTTATTTATTTTTCCAGACAGTTTATCTTACGGTTGGAAATAAATTTGAATTCCCTCTTAAAAACTTTGAGACCCACACTTTTTGTTCCGAATTTGCATTCATCTCCCTTTAAGGTGGGATGAAATCTTGGATTGTGGGAGGTGGACATTTTAAATCCTAAAATCCTAAAAGCGCATATGAAGTTCGGGGCGGGTACTTTTGTTCCGATTGTGTG
>JAAMPD010001709.1:0-21136 GCA_025266255.1 Trissolcus basalis | reverse complement strand
AATAAAAATAGTAGTAACTTAGACAAAAAAAAAAAAAAAAAATTAAAATTAACAATAAAAATAACGGAGACAATTTTATTTATTTTCAATCCAGCGCATAATCATTTGTATTTTACACCAAGAAAAAAAGAAAACTTTTAGTAAAATGTGTAAGAATGAAATTCTTGCGTGTTATAATTTGTCAGCATGGATTAGTGAGTGACAGGATAACTGACACGAGCTGAAATTGAAACGAATTGATTGACGGGATATTTGAAAAAATCAGTACTCACCTTTGTGTGCCATTTCGTCAGCGGCGACGGAGGCTAGGAGGCCGGTGGCGCCCGGCCATGGAGCGACCGCAGCGCCGAGCTGCTGCGAAGGCAGAATCTTCGGGCTTTTCGACTCTTCCTGTCACTGAAAATGAAACATTTTTCTCATTAAAAAATCTCATTCAGGTCTCATTTTCTAATTCAAAAAAAAAAAAAATACTGTCTTCCTTTCTTGTTGTTTTCAACCGAGGCTCTAATTATAGCTCATTCATGTCATAGAGGGCGTTGCGCTAGGGGGCGCCACACTCGCCGGAGCAAGAGAGACCAACTTGCCGGGTAATTGCAACACTTAACGATCTTGAGCATCGTCGCGATACAAGCGAGGAGTCGCGACTCGACTCGGCAAAGCAAACACCGGGCGCTTGAAATCATTTGTTTTGAAACGCCACAGCTTAACCCCTGTGTGTAACTCGATATACAGCCACACGTTTCGTTATTCGTGCTCAAGCATGTCAATTACGCCTTTAATTAGGAGTCACATCTGAATTTTCGCTTAACAATTTTATCGGCTAATTTCGTGCTAGTTAGATAACAATTGTTCGACACCTCGCGCCAATGACAAACTTGGTAATTGAAAAGGCTCCAAATTAAAATTTGTTTCGCACCTATGAAACATTTTTTGATCCGTCAAAACTAATCGTCATTGGAAATTTTTTGATGAAAAAATTCAACTCACTGAACTGATGTGATTACAAATTATATACTTTTTTTTCTCGTTCAAAAATTTTTAATTGATTAATTGGACTTGGTGTAATTGAAATTAAATTGTGATTAACAAATTTACGTCACAAATGTTTACTTAATTTGGTAATTAGATGGTGAATCATATGTTGAAGAATGCTGTACTTGGACGAGTTGTCGTGGATATCTGTGACGAAAGAAACTATAACAATCATCAACAGAAGAGGCCAATTGAAAACACCCATATCCAGTGCATCAAAGTTAAACCGATTTAACTGTCAAAATCAGTAAGTCTAATTTCTCCGATCGAGTTTGTGAACCTCGAGAGCCTTTTGACGAGCAAAAGTGCGTTGCACAAAAACTGCCTGGGAGAAATCCTTTTTCAAGATCAAGATTTCAGATATAAATTACAAATTTTGGTGCTTGACTAAGCATGAGCAAGTGCGTTTTCAAGAGAGATTTATATATTTGAGGTTTTACCTCTTATTTTGTTCAACAAATAAAAATAAAAAATGAAAATAAAAAATTCAAGTAAAAATGAAAATAATTTTCATAATTACGACATGAATGAATTTTTATCTCTAAATTTTTATAAATTAAAATTGGAGAATTAACGATCAGAACATAAACCAACACAATCAATGTTTTGACGTTCAAAATTAGACTTTTAACGACCAAGCTGAACAGAATAAGGAAATATTTCTGGAGGTCCACTTTTATTTATCTGATAAAATAAAAAAAACACGATAAAAATGTGTTTCTTGAACCTTGAAAATAAATATTAAAAAAAAAAAAAAAGAAATAAACTTCGGACTTTATCTCAGTTAGTATTTTCTAATTGAACAACAGTGTATATAACTAATGTTAAATTAATTGTAACAAACATTTATCAATTCAGCGTCATGTTCTGCGTCATTAGGAAAAATTACGAAATCATTCAAATAATAGTTAAGATAGGTTGAACTTGATAAAAATGATGAGACATATTTGTTGTACAACAAAATGTTTTATTAAGAATCATAACTGACAATTTCTGAAGTTTTTAAAGGGCACATTCAGATCGAGAACAAAAATTCATATCTTTGACAATGAATAAAACATGAATACGTAGAAAACTGATAACTAGGTTCTATTTATTTTAAATAGATATATCGAATTGAATGAGGGTTTATCTGTATCGACACGTGCGCGATGTTATCTCAACCATCAGACTCCAAGTCACAGATGCGTCTAGACACATAATTTCTTAACTACATTACAAGACCTTCCTGATTATTTAAAAACCAATAAAAATCCAAAGACAATCAAAATCAAGATTTCACACCTGCGTAATTAACACGTACACTTATAATTTTAATCAAAAGTTTTCAATGAAATTCGAGTTCCAATTATATTCCTCCGCAGAGAGCTTTGAAACTGAGACCATTGAAATTTTACACTCATAATTGGCTGTTACGTACTCGAACGCACATTTTTATTTGGATTAATTATTATAATTCGCGGCATTCGTGTTCAATTAAACTTCACTTCCGCCTCATTTGCTGTCAATGCATTTTATTGAATATTCAAATTCCAAGTCACGCGTCAGAATGTGTACTAAATTTAGTTCAATTTATGATTTATATATAAAAAAAAATGTTCGTTTCAGCGGCATCGAGAAGAGAGTTATTTTACGATACAATTTTTTTCTCGTTGATTTGTCGGGGAAACCGCGGATAAGCTTTTCACCCCAGCGCGGAAGAACAAACTGCACATGTCGCGACGAGGTTTCTCCCGATGCGAAAACGAGTGAGCAAAATGTGTAGGACAGAGTCGGACTCAAGAAAGGGTTAACAGCGCAAAACAAAGCGAGGCGACGAGGACGGGTATAGATGGCGTTCGTATATTGCGCAAGAGGATTAGCTCGGATTATGCCTCAGTGAGTGCAAACAGGATCCCATTGGCTTGTGTTTACAAGATGCCAAAGCTGTCGCGACTCAACAAACGTAACTCATTCCATAGTCTCATGAGGTCGTACCGTACCGAGTTGAACACTCTTTTTAATCTACACTATCCAAGTGCTTTCTTAAACAAACATTAAAACTTTTAAACGAAATTTTATATTTTATAAACAAATCGTTTTTTCAAGCAGAAGCGATGGATTGAAAATTTTCTCGCAAAAGGAAAATATAAAATGGGATTGAAAAGCTCGCATGTAAAGTAAGTTGCGGGATCATTGACTGGGTGCAATTAGAGCAGGACGGGGTGAAATAAAAGAGGTGACGGAGCGCTACTCGCGTCGATCTGGATTGACACGAGTCGCACAAAACAAGTTGCGTCGGATGGCTCCGCGGGGCGTCCGCACTTGTGCTCGCAGCTCAAGTACGCTTGGCTTTCATTGCGTTTCATGGATTTTACGCAGCCTATTGCCTAATTACGACATAATGCCGCGCGACAAGGGTCCGACGACAAATGTGACTCGGATACAGAAGAGGTTTCATTCAGCCGCGCCATTCACATCCCGCTAAATAGGCCTCGTATTGGTGCGCCTATTGTATCGCGAAAAATATTCAGTCGCTCGCGTGCGATTGTCATTTCAGTTTCACCGACGCATCGCTCGCTTTTCATTCCGCGGCCTTTTCTCGCGCAATCACTTTTCAATCACCCTAACAAATCGACCATCCTTTTTAATCTACGTCGTTTTAGTCCAATTAAAAAGTCACATAGCTTTTCAACCAAGCAGAATGTGTTTTTGTTTTGTATCATTTTCTGTTTGTTTGTTTTTGTTTCTCCCCAATTGGGATGCAAGCGAATTTTCATCTTGAATTGAAAAAAAATTATAAATAAATGCTCAAGGTGGAATTCTATTGAATTGATATATAATCAAAGGTTCGATATTTGATTAAACATCAAGTGGATTGAAGATAAACATATATTATATTCTGACGAAAAAGATGTGTGCTGGTGCCATGGTCATAGATATTGGAACCAAACAAGTCGATTATTTGAATAAAGATAATATTTGTATGTCCCGAGCATCAGCGCCGGTATTCCCCGTTCAAAAAATGTTTTTTTCGTTTCTTTTTTAATTCAAATAAGTCGAAGTTCATTATGTAATTGTGCGAGGTGATTTTATGTAGGTTGTGCAAGTTTGGACTGAACATTCGTGTTTAATTAATTATGAAGGTGGCCGACTCCTTTTGAATTCGATTAGAAGCAGCGACGCTGATGAAAGTAAACTCAACTTTTTCGGTTATTCAGTTGCAGGCGTTTCTTTTTTCTTCAAAAAGTCTGTGTGTTTGAATAATGAATAAGAGATATACCTATGTGGTTATTTTTTGCACGCTTAATAAAAACGATGAATCAATTTGAAAGATAATTTTAAATTTCTTGATTGTTCAACTTGGATAATTTTAAAGTAAACAAAATATATTTTTGACAATGAATTTGTTGTTTATGAAATTGAAAAACAAAATTTAAAAAGCGGGTAAAAATGATTGCAAATTTTCACATTTGTTAAATCAATGTAGACATTTTTTTTTAATACAGTAAAGTTTGTTTTATACGGACGATAGTATATACTGCAATTTATATGCGATTATTCATATCACTTTACAATCTTTAAATAGAAGTAAAAAAGCTGATCAAATAAAAAAAAAGAATAAAAAAAAAGATGGAAAAAAGTATATTTATTGCATAATAAAAAATATCGAAATGCAACTCATTTAATATCTTACGCGCAATATTTACATTGTTAAAATTATTTGACGATATAATTATAATAATCCCAAAGTAGTTCAGCTAATTTTGTAATAAATTTAAATTTAGAAAAAGAATCTTTGACCTCTCATTATCAGCACACTACTGTTTCTCATTTGATAACCTAATTGTTATTATAAAATATAATATCAAAATTTAAAAACAAATAATTCCCCTGGATTAAAGTTCGCCTGACCATCATTCTGGCAAAAACAAATATTGAAATTTCGAACCATGACAGTTTACGCAAAATAATATATAGGATCGAGAAGGATTTGATCCAGCCTCCCCCACGTCCCACGTGACTTACCAATAGCTGCAGCCGACGGCCGACGGCTACCTGCCGGACGGCGAAAAAACGGATCCCGTGTTCGCTTAGCAATCCGATAACCACACCTGATCACTAAGTTCAGTCCGAAAAAATTCACCAGGTCGAAAAGTTAGAACCAGCACTAATAAAAATACACTCTCGAGTCGCGATCCGACCGCCTGAAGGAAAAATAAAAGCCCGAGAGGTAGTAGCGTAGACGGGGCAACGCGCTCACGGCACTCGCTCGATCGTAACCGAAAAAACAAAACCCCGAGAGCGCACTCGAAATTGGGGAAAAAGTTGTGTCGTGTTTTTTCGGAAGAGGAGTGCGCGTGAACGCGCGTGCTTTCGGTGCGGAGACGCGTGGCGTTTTGGCGCGATTATCCGCGCTCGCGATTCGTGCGCCAGCGTTAACTTTCGCGGGATGCTGTGTGTCCCCACTCCGGGGCTGCCCCCTCCCCGTTGCCCGCGCGAGGAACCTCCCCTCGCGCGCGAGGTCGGCCCTGGCCAGGTGCGGGGTGAGCAGGGCGAGCGCCAATCGCAGCAGTCCGTTCCTCCCCTCTTGGCATACAGCCTCGCAACACAGGGCGACGCTCCGTCATATCATCGATTCTGAATGGCTCGGTTGCTCAGCCGCGCGGAAGTCACATTGGAGGGCGCTTTAGAGGGGGCAGCACATGCGCAATCACAACCAGGGGTGGTCGTCATATAACCCGACCGATACCACAGCACATTCCTGCTTCGGCTTCAACAACGGATCATCTCATGCTGCTCACGAAAATTGTTCTCTCAACATTCTGTTTCTTATTTTGATCTCTTATTAAATGTACATTTCTCCATCTCGGAACAACATTTTTTCATCTCCCCAAATTGATCAAATTCAATCCTCAAGTAACTTCGTGCAATTTCTGTCAATATATTTTTGTTATAATTTGTTAACAATATTTTTATGATGTTCGATTTGGTGAAAATTTTATTGCGGACGAATGAATGTCACTCACACTCGAGGCGATGAGATGAAAAGAATCAAGTGCTCTGATTTGTATAATTTTGTTTTGAAACATTTAAGATGAAGTCATTCGCAACATATGTAACGGTGTAATGCGTGTAGTTTTAGTGGTAGGGATCAAAGTTTCGGTCAGACAGCGGAATTTTTTTTTTTTCTAGTTGTCTCATAAAAAACAAAACGTAACTACTTTTTTCAAGCGACATTTTTATATTCAAAGCTATATTTTCATTCAACTGTCATTCGTTTTTCGTAAATTTTCCAAATATTTTCTCCTCAAAACCAAGCTAAAAAAAGGTTTGGAAAAAAATTAAACCATGAAATGATACAAACGTAAATATTTTGATCGGTACGATAAAACGTTGAAATTAAAAGTCTGCAATATAGAGGAATGTACGCAAAAATTCGGCCACATCTCAGGTCTGAAAGGATATTAAAATATAATTGGCATTTATCCCCTTTGTGTAAAACGGTATCTAGTCACGCGTGGGGCGGTTGTGGGTGTTATGCACGGTAGAGTGCGCCACGAGTGACTCACCCTACGCGTCTTTTGCTTTGCTGACAGGGGTTTGTTTCTGCCTTTGGCTCGGCGTACATGTTTTGTGTGTGTACGTGTGCGTGTGTGTGCGTGCGCCCACCTCATCCGTCTGTTTGTGCTTCGCGCTCATTATCCTCTTTTCGACGCTGCTCCTCGCATTTTGCTCGTAGCCTCGGCGTCTCCGCGACGAAGAGCAAGGCCCTTGTTGACGAAACGCGTGCACGCTGACGCGCAAAAATTATTCTGTCCCAGTTACGCGAGACAAGCGAACGATCCAATAAGCATGCAAATGAAATTAACGCAGCGTGATTAAAGTGACGTCGCTGTTGCGAAAACGAATCTAAATTCCGCGAACAAAGTATCAACCCCCTCCGGTCTCTGAAAATGCGTTATTTTGACGTGTTATTATTATGATTTTTTTTTTTTCAACAGACAACCCCGATATAGCAATGACGATTCACACGCTTCGATTCACATACTCAATTTCAACTACGCCTTTTTTCCTTAGTTTTTTCTGGATTTTATGAAGATTTCATTTTTTGCAACGTCGCTTGAAAATGACCATTCAGATTATGAAAAAAAATTCTTGACCCCAAAAAGACATCCGTTTTCAATGAAATTGTTTCTACGAATTTTTTAAAAAAATAAAAACAATTCGTTTGTTTTGTTTTGAATAGTTGCTCGTTTTTGAATGTCGCTTTTTCTTGATGTTATATTATACTTAGTGATTTTGTATTGTTAGAGTTTTTATTTGAGTATAGTATTTTTTATCTATAAAATGTATAAGAAGAATTATACAATTACATAAATAGTAATTCAAATAATATTGATAAGAATTTGATTGGTATCAAAATCGATTATCAGTCATGTATAACCCTGAATAAAAAAATATACATTCATGCCAGCGATAGATCTGCTGCAACGACGCGATTGATAATGTGATACGTAACGCGAGAACTGTTTGTCAGACGATTATTTATAAAAATTGTGGGTTAAATAAACACATAGAATTCTTATCTCAAGGTCTTGCATTGATTGCAATTCGTTTGTTATTTGAAGGTTAAGAAAAAAATTCAAAATCTTTTTAATATTTTTCAAAAAAAGAAATTGAAAACCCGACCATGACAGCAAGTTGTTTAGAAGGTTGAGGTGTGGTTAGGGTAACTCTGATACAATGTTAAAAAAGTGTTACAAAAAAATGTTGTAAAAAATAGATCTTTGATAAACAAACATGAAAGTAATCTTTGTCTAACATTTTTTTAAAATAAATTTGAAATAAATCCTTATGAAAAAGATAACAGGATAATACACGTCTTATGGAAGCAAACCTAATTACAACATTATTTTTAAAAATGTTGTTTGAAAATATGAAATATATATAGGTATAATAGTGAAATAATAAAAAGTATAAAAATGTGATTAGAAACTATTTACTTTTCGTTCCCATTCGACCTCGTTACAATAAAAAGCAGAGCCTCAAGAATTCATAAGAAGGGCTGCAAGTGGTAACGTCGAAGAGCGCATGTTGTGGCTATTTTCGCAGCTCAAATTACGCGTTCTTAAGAGTGTCGCAAGTTGCGCGTGCCATCGAAACGAGTTCAAGTACCTATTTGTTCGAGACACCGGTGCTACAGAGAGTTCGACACCAAGTAGACAAACAAACGCTCTTACATCGTTGCCGAGTCTCTCGTATATACGTATACACTTATGGGCTCCTTGATATACACAATATTCATCCAATTTTGCACCAACATTTATAATACACTTTCATATATTTTGTTATACTATAATATATTCATATATAACTAAACTTGTACTAAACTATGATTGTTTCTTTTTGTTTCAGATAGATTAGCGTGAGGACCTGCTTAACCACGTAAGTATATTAAAATATTTAAAAAAATGTCCCGAAAAATAATCAATTTCAGGTATCGAAAAATTACTCAATTTGAGTTTGTAATTCGATAATAGAAAAGATGTTAAATTGACATTCCACGAAATCGATTTTATTGTCAGTTTGAAAAAAAAAGTTATACATATTCAATTTTAATGTATATAGATATACTCAGGATATATAAATAATATATATGTATTGAAAATAAGTAATAATATGTAATATGCGGGAGGTCGCAAAGCGAGGCTGCGCTAGCTTTGGGGGGAACCACGTCGTGGAAGTAACGCGCTTCGATTTTGCGTTAGCGCAGCTACGCGTGAACGCAGCCAAGGTCAAGTCGTTGCGCCTTCGAGTGTGCTCGAATGTGTTTGCCATCGGGGCACATCACTGCCAGTGAAATTACGTCAATTTTACACACCCGCTTTGTGCTCACATTCAGTTATTCTTTACTCTCACCGTTAATTTGCATTTCATCATTCTTATTATACGCCGTTCGTCGGAGAATCCCGCTAATGTCGAATATCATTTAATTATGAAACAAGTCTTAGAAATTACCCGGAGACGTAAAATTTTTGAACAAATTTTATAACTGATGCAGTTAAATCACAATTTCATTGCAACATCATAACATCAAATCATATATTATCAAAAGTTTTTTTTTTATCGTAAAAATAAAATGATAATCATCACATTCGATCGATAAAATTTGGCAATTTTTCGAAGCGACAAATTTTGATAACTTTATTGGAATGCTCATTACTTGCAATCATTTCGATTACAATTTTAATACACCCAGACAGTTTTATAATGAATTTTTAATTACAAATAATCGCGTCAACTGAGTGTTTTGAAATTTTATAAACGTATTAAAATAATCTTGAAGTGATGAAATATTTGTACGAAACGTTTGTTGAGCTTTATACTTTTGGTATTAAGTATAATTTTTCATATTGACGAAAAAATATTTTACTTTTGTATAACAAAAAGAATGTTAATCAAAATGTCGAATCTTGATGGACGTTTATTTTGTCTGACGACGTACGAAAAACAATATTTCATAAGCCAATAGAAATGAAATTACGCGCAAAATTGACAAAGCATGCGTACACGAAATGCGAAACAACGAGACGTAATGTTCGTCCGCGTTGGATAATGAACGCAAACGAAGAATCCTGCGAGAGACAATGCAAGGGAAGTGGAAAACTGGACAAAACAAACAAATTAACACCGCAACTGCTTGTACACTACTGGCTGCCAAAGCGGCGACTCCGCCTTAGCAAAACTTTGCCTCCAATCATGTCTCGGCCGTGTCCCCACATATACACAAACCACCCCCGGCACCCGTTGCCTCTCACTCGCACCAACTTTCGCGTCACGCGAGCTACAGCATGCAACAGGCGATTCGATCGCCACTAATTTTTTTTTCNCGCAAATTTATCAATACTTTAATTACTCCAAAACGAAAATTATTTTTCAAAAATAAAATTTTTCAACCCCTCTTAAATACAACAATGCATACAAAACACCAAAAAGTTACTATTTTTATTATTTATAACTACTACTACTACTAGTAAAAAAAAGTAAAAAAAAAAGAAAGTTACAATAAACGAAAAAAAAGAACAAACAACGCCGGCGCTTGTAAGATAAAATCAAATTTCATTGTTTAAATTTATTGACACTGATTGGTAAAAGATTCGGCGAAAATTGTATGTCCAATCAAATGATAAGATTTTTGTCAACATGCTGAAGACAGAAAAAAACCTGTGAACGAAATCTGTGAGAGCTTTGGAATTAATCCACTAAGAAATGTCAAGAGCAAATGTGATGTTCAAAAAAATGTACATATTTTGGAATTATACAATTGTTCTGTCGATAAATAATCTTTATAATAAAATGATGTTGGTGATAATGATCTTTACTGATACCGTGAACAAAAATGGATTAGTCATCATCGTTTTTTGACACAATTACTAGTCATGTTTGTTTTCAATTGGATTGAATTTCTTTTTTATCATTATCAACTTTTTATTACCTTTATCAATAACAAACATTGCTTCTCTCGGTTTTAAATTTCAATTTGGTATTTTAATTTCGTTTCGCAAAAGTGAGAAATCTTTGAGACGGCGAATACAGCGTGAAAGTCGCGCGAAATGCGCGAGTAGCGTTATGCGTAATGGATTGAGGGTGGATTATAAATTATACCGCGTGGGTTTTAGCAGATAGAGAGAAATTCATGCGCTGATGACGCAGCGTTAACAGCGTTGAGCGCTATAGCCCCGGTCATGCGTTGGTCAAAGGTAACAGTAATGGTCCGTGAGAGGATACCGGGTCGCTTCTGTTTCGCCTAATATACTGCAGGGCTAAATGCTGACGCGATTTCGAGAGCGGCAATAAATTGCCGCCAATATACGTACGTTTTGTATGCGCGTCCGACCGCATCATCGCGTCATTTTCCGCGCTGCGCTGTAAATTAAACCGATATTGCCGGCTCCTTCACCAAATTACGATGATCTACGACCAGCAATTAATCAAAACTCGGCGAAAACAAAGTCTAAAAGTTCCCACGTTTCGCATAATCTCAACAAATTTCCATCGAGTTTCACACTAAACAATTTTCAATTTTTGCTTCAGATCTTTACGTTTCTTGGACAAAGTCAAATTTATAACTCAACTTGAAACCAAGTTTAAATTATATAAAATTATCGAATTGGAGTATTAAGTATCGTTTTATATTTTAATTTAATTAATAATGATGATTAATATAAATTTTTTTTTTGCAGGAACTTTGGGATGCAAGAGTTTATGTTTAGGAAGTTGAATTATATAGGGTCCAGCAGGAGATAGAAAGGGAGGACGAATAATAGGGTAAGCGTCGTGTATGGTATCGAGATAATGGTGTTTCTCCGTTACACGGGTCGGCCAGGTCAAGTGTGGGTACACTAATCATGTTCTTGGTCAACGAAAGGACGATCATGCACTGCCAAAATGCGAACTATGTCCAAGTCACAATGGAACTATTGCGTCAAACCAGATGCCACGAATACCTGACTAATTTCAAATAAAAGCTACAAATTTTATGCATACATCATCTGGTATATTAACATTCATACTTTTTTTTCATCTGAAACAAACATATGGTCATTTTTACATGTACGATTTGGTACTGATATTTCGTTCTTTTTTCCAGGGAGAGGAATCTGACTTGGGGATTTTCGAGAGTGAAAAATAAGCCATCAAATGAAGATTAGGTGTTCAAACGAGAGAAGGATCGAGCAAAGTATACAGTTTGGATCCAAAATTCGATCAGAGATTCGTCCCAAGTGGCTCTTGAAAAAAAACTCATGTACCCCTCGAGCTATTTTGGGATCCTGTAACGGGGTTTACAAATATATGCCTGTACATCCCCATTGAAGCACTGGGGTGCGCGCGATAATCTTCGTGCAGCGAGATTCAAGTGGGGCTTTCTCAATCGAAAAATACTGTACTCCCCCACAACACTTCTGACGGAAATGCTCGTGTGAAAACACGAACAGGTAAGCCAAAGAGTCGCAGTTCATAAATACTGCTGGGCCTAGCCACTTCAACTTCAATAGACTTTCTCTTGGATTAGGACTTTGGCCAAAATCCTCCAACGATTTTTATTCAGATTGCCCAATCCAAAAATTGGTCATTGATCTAAAGTTTGAATGCAATTGAAAAGATTTTCTTTTTCAAATGTAATAGGAAAGATTGATTCTTGGCGTTGATGAAGAAAAATTGTAAAATTATTATTTATATAATAAATAAATAAATTGAATAACGATTAATCAGAGGATAATGATCGTTTTGGATTGGAAATATTCGAAGGGGCAGAACTGGCGAGGTGACAAAATGTCATTTTGCTTGTAATAAGTGTGCGTGTCGCTTTCACGAGGCGTTGGCGACCCTCGGTCGAATCCATTTTACGGGATTTCTATTAGTTTTGGGTGTCCCTCGGTGTGCGCATTGACCGGACTCCTTTTTCCCCGTCTCCGTTTTATATGAAGAGCCCGAAACGCTCGGTATTGTGAATTACGGGACGCCGATCTCCGCCCTTTCTTTACAGCTGCCTTTGTCACGGAATTCGGTCAAACGCTGAAAAGTCGTCGAAGAATGCGTCAATGATCCGACGCGACCACGCTTCTTCGCCGTTTTTTGTATTATTTTTATTGACTCCCTGTGATTATTTTGAATACGCGCGGTGTCGGGTTTCCCGCTGGCTTTCGTGTTGTGACTTTGACGGTTATATTAAGTCAAATAATAATTTTCAGGTTGATTGACTTTTGAGATCATTTTCTGCAGAACAACTTTTCCCCTGTCTTAAATGCTTTCTTTTCAGTATTTCATTTTTGTTTTAGCAAGTTCAATTTAATAATTAATTTTTTTTTCACTCTAATCTTTTATCATCGTATCATTTCATCTCAAGTAAGATTTCATCTTACTTTTATGATATAAAAGTTCTATCACGTTTGTTTTATTTAACTCGAGAAATCGTCAAGATAAAAGAAATATATATAAATATAGAATATGAAATGTTGAAAAGAAAGTTCAAGATTTCAATACTTTTGAAACAAAATAGTTTTTACATTATGTATTTAACGAGAAATAAAACGCGTCTGTACTTAAGAAGGTTGAGGTAGAAGCTTAGTTTTTCATACAAATTTTATGAAGAAAATATATGCAATAATAATCGTGAAAGTAATCTCTCTGTGTAAAATTTAAAAAATATTTCTTTCTTGGAAATAAAATTTTGAAAAGAAAGTCTGCTGGTAATTTTAATAATAATTTTTTCCTTCTGGAAATGTCAATCACTTTAGATTTTGTAACCATTGTTATTATCTATTTAGTCTCGAGAAATGAAAATTTTCTGCAGTACTTATATAACACATTGCTGTCTTTTTTAAATAAGAAACTTGTTATATAGTCATATATTTCATATTCTATATATATATTTTTTTGACATTATCATATCCTAACAGTCTTAAATGATTAATTTCAATTTTTCTCAATCGTTATCATTATTATAACTTTGGTTTGTTTTTAGGTTTGCATAATTGACTTTAAAATGAAGATACGTCGTAACATCTTGGAAGCTGTAGCTGATGAGGCGTTTCATGGTGGTCCATTTCCCAGCGTTGGTCATCTGCCTTTTAAATATACACACCGACTCATGGTGTAAGATGTCCATATCGGACCGATGAACGCCTTTAGGGTCATCCTATACTTCAAATTTCGTCTCCAAATACGATCTTAGAATAACGACTGTGGAAGTGAATCGTGTAAACGATACATGTGAACCTAAAGTTCACATTTTGATATTTTTTTTATTTTTGGCCCCTTCTCTTTTTACCAACTGAGTTAAGTGCGCGAAAATTTATGGATTCCCAGGATTAAATTACGCCACGTTGGGTGGCTGATTCTCCTGACAAATATTTGTTTGCAATTTGAATCTGTGATCAATGGCTGACGGTACGGGAATTCAAATAAAAATATAGAATTGTTGTTAAGACGTACAATAGATTATTAAATTTAAAGGAATTTTGCAAATTCCTTCAATTTGTTTAGTGAATATATTAAATACAGTTGTAAGATATATGTCAATGAAGGAGACAGACACGATTTGGTTCCCCACAAACATGTCAATCGATCACAAAATTGTAATTCGCCGATTTCATTCGAGCGTGACCGAGTTAGCGAATGAATGAGCCGAACAATGAAATAAATTATTAGCGATAAGATATATTCTTCGGAAGGGATCACGACGAGTGGAGGCTCACTTATATATGGATTTATGAAATTTGCTTGAAGACCATCGCTAATGTGTCAAAATCGGAAATAACATGTTTTTCCAAAAAGTTCAGTGCATTTGAGTGGATTTAACTTTTCATATTATCTTTTTATTTTGTTTAGAACATTTTTTCATCTTTACATCTGATTTTTTTGTATTATAAATTGAACAACTACTCGAGATTATTAAGCATGAAAAGTATAATGTTCAAAGTGGTGTATCAGCTCGTTGACATAAACGAGTTACTTTTTGTTACGCTGAGTTTGACAGAAATCCGCGGCGAATCGTTGACAATGGCTTCTTGACGTCTCTGTTTCCTCCTGATTAATGCGATGAAAAGAGACAAACCAATAGAGAATTACACTGGTCAAAAAGAAATGGTTCAAAAAATATTGCCATCATAGACACGCCTTCCGGGCCTTCCACAGATTTATCGTTTGGATAACGCGCAGTGTCATTTTGCACGCTCAAAATCATGTTGGACCGAAGTGGCTCACGACCCTTGCATTGATTAACATAAAACAGTGATTCGTCGCTTGTTTTACTATATCGTAAGTGTTTGAAGTGTTTTACAAATTTAGATTCAACAATATTTTTTTAATAAAAATTAAAAATCCGTTTTACGATTTGACTTTGTTATAAAAAATGAAGATAAACAAAATATAATGACAATAAGATACAAAATAATATAATAATTTTTGTTTTACTGTTTTTTTTTACTGTATAAGTGCAACAATCTGGTTTGTTAACGCATCTTCTTATGTCTTACCAACTTAATTTCAAAGTCATTTATTTTTATCGTATCATTATTAAATAAGCTTATATAAATAGTTAGGAATATATTATTTGACGGCGTGTAATATAATTTTCAATATATAAGTGGAAGGTTTTTATGTAAAAATTTGTTTAATGTTCTTTTTTTGACATTTTGACAAAACATTGAGACAGATCTCTACACATGATTTCTACCATAATAACATCAATACAGATTCTCAACAGATAATTATATATACATCAGAAATAATATTTTCAGTTTCCAATATTTCGCGTATTAGATGTTTTAAAGTGTTTTCATATTTGATGCTTGAAGAATATCATGACAGTTTTCAGATTTTGTTACAAAATTGAACATGTAAACTTGTGGTATATGCATGGTAACAGACATATGAAACCACTTTTAGCAAAAAAACAAACCAGATTGAGGATTTTTTGATTTTGCGAAAGTTCTTTTCTTATTCTTTGTTAGATTCTAAAAAGAACTTGGATAAAGGGTATATATTAATTTTGAATATTTAAGTGTGTGCGTGATGGTGTGCAAAAGTCGGTGCGTAAATTGAATTTGAGAAGTCACCGAGGCGTATGGGATACGTGTTTTATGTGACTCGAAATTCAGCGGCTGTATCGGCCAAGACGATCGCGCCTGGCCCCGGTTACGTCGGAGATAAAAGTGACAAACGCGTCGAGCATGTCGACGAGTCATCGAGCGCGTTTTCGAAGCGACTTGCCGAGCACTTATGGCGCGCCATTTATTTTATGGGGCTTCTTATCGGCACGCTGCCGGCTCATAAACACAATACCGTCGTGTCTGATCAAGGGCGCCAGGTGCGCCCTCTACGGAGTCAATCTTAGCACAATCGTACGATAAGAAAACCTTCTTCGAGCTCGACTTTTCTCAAAGCACTGAATTTCGCCATTTTTTTGGCGGTAAAATAAAACAGAACGCAAACGCCTATCAATTTGAAAATGATTTTTGAAACAAAAATCATTCATAGTGATAATTTTATTTGAAAATTAGAATTATGTTAGTTTATAGAATTTTGGTGTGCGTGGTGTGAGAACGGTCGCATCGAAGGGTGCAAAGCGGGGCCATGAGTTGCCCCCCGCGTCCCTTTAAACCTGATTGGATGCGGAGTTATCTCGCTCCGCGTTACTTCCGGATGATTGGTCGCTGCGGTCGTCATGACTACCCACCGCCACCCACGTGGTCGAACCCCCGCCTCGTATATGCTGCCATCCAGGCTGCATATTCTGATAACGTTTTGCACACATGCGACAACCCGGTAGAGACCCACATACAATAACACCCGATCCGTCAAATCCCGTTCCAAACAACCGTTTGCCATCTCAAACGAGGTCGCACGAGATAAATTACACAAGAAAACATGCTTTTCATCAACAAATAATAATTGCAAACAAATTTCACAATTTTCCATCAACGGGTGTGGTTTCCAATATTGTAAATAAAAAAAAAGCTAACAAACATTTATATTGTGATTGTTGTACTTGTTGTAAATGTTTAATCAGGCAAAAATATTTTGGTATATTGATAATTTTTTTATTTTGCAGGTAAAATATGAAATGACGGAATGATAATAAAGTTGCAAAAAGAAGACGAGCAGTCATACGATGCCCCGACGCTGCGGAGTATCAAAGCAAGCATCACTGGCAATATATATAATTTCAAACTTTTGCGGCGCTGAAAAATTCGTGAAATTTGTGCGAGCCAAAAATTATACTCCTGCGCGCTTTATATGAGAAAAAAGTAATATTTCTACACGAAATACGCGTCACAAGTAGGGGAGCGTCGTTATCAACTTCCACCCCGATTTTATATACGGAAAAGCTTTTCTTGTTGGCGAATTTCACTTAACCGTCGTCGATACTTTTTTTTCGTTTCATTTAATGTTCCCCGTACAATCTATCCATTGAAATCTTTTAAAATTGAGAAACTGAAAAACACATTTATTTATTTATTTTTCAAAAGAAAAACTGCATTTTTTATTCTCATTAAAGTTTAGTTTGAGAGTTTTCAAAATTCTGGAACAAGATGGTATAGATATTTAGAAGTCGTGTTAATTTAATGTGACGCATGTGTTACATTGCGTAGAAATATTAGCGAGAGAAAAAGGGTTTTATGAGGAAACAATTCTTATATATCGTTTGACAATTTTCATTGTGTGCTTTGTGCCGTTTTGTATTCATTTGCGCAGTGTCTAACAGCGTGCTGTATTAATTTGAGTGAGCCTTCCGCGCGGCCCTTTTCTTCGCCCTCTGAGCATCACTTCGCACCCCCTCATTTTGCGAGCCCCTAAAACACGACTTCCGAGGACAAACGAAGCGTACGAGCATCGCGTATAATGAAGCGCGTCTGTTCTGCCGTTGTCGTCGACTATATGCCAAAACGTCCTGCTGCTAAGACGACATCTCGACTCGTAAGACTCCGATGTGCTGAATTTAAACCTCGTTTAATTTCCATCCCATAATTTATCACACACACTGAACCAAACACACCTCAACTATATACGTTTGACGATTTTGTATTGCTCGTTCAACTCGTTTGGAACTAAAAATCAGAGTGACTGAAGTCTCCCTCAAGTTGATTCGTTTCGTTTTGCACGTTTAATGGCGATGATGTCAAATTGAATGAGGAAAAATACAATAAAGGTAGCGAATTTCCTAAACCAATTTTCTTGGGTGCAAAATTGATTAAGCCGCAAATAAGAGACTGTTCAAGTAAGAATAATCTCTTAATAACTGTTGAAAAGGGAACTTTTGATATTGCAGCATATGATTGAAAATTTGGAGCGGAGACATTTCACGGTATGCGTATATTAGTATTAGCGAGAGCAGCGTCGCGAAGTGAAGATAAGGCAAGTCGGTTTCGGGACTTGGCTCCAACGAGTCAGTTCATCTACGTTTGAGTGTATAGCTAAAAGCAACCGGTAAACCCCTGCTTCTGTCGACGACACCAACTCTCGGCTAATATCAGCTTATCCGTATTTCATATCCTCTTTCACTCAAATTCTGCCTCCCTCTCTCCCTTCTCCATCGACTTCCTTAACTTTCTGACAGGTAAAACTATACAAACTTGATTTCTCTCTCACAATGTATGAATTATAATTAACTCATTTTCATATTAAATGTTGAATTAACGCTCATTAAACATCATTTCAACTAGTCCTTTAACCTTATCAATTTCGATATCGCGACGAATGAAACTATAATTGGATATTGTTTGTTTTAGAATTTTGAACAATTTTTTCTGAAATTTTGAAATTACAAAATGTAAAATCTTTTACACGAGTTATCGATTGTAATTCATGCGGAACAATTAGTGAACGTTTATCTACACGTGTTTCTAATTAAATGTTAATCCATGCCACTTTGCGACGCAGGGTCGTTTGGTTCCAATTAGAAGAAAAACCTCAGACGCACCCCACGCGCATCAGTTAGTTACCCTACTTCACTTGGCGAAAGACATGACACGTCACGTGTCCGCGCCGCTACAAAGACAATATGCAAAGTGGCGCGGCTCGCACTCCATTTTATTCCAATTTTCGTATTTTCTCATTGACAAAAAAGAGTCTTTCATCTCTCTCAACGCTGAGTGTGGCTCATTGCAGAAGATTATTTAATGAGCAGACACCGCTCGGCTCTTAACGATCCCTTCATCATCTCTTGCTAATCTCACATGCATGCTTTTCAGTTACAAAAAAAACTTTCAAATTATAATTGTACATTTTTTAAAATTTTATTTAACAACAATTTTTCTTTATTACAATAATGTATAACAGTTTTTAAATGGTGTCCTACTTGAAGTAATAATTATTGTAAAACATGAAAACCTCGATAAAAATATGATCTTGAAGTGGCTATGTCATTATGAAAAGAAATGAAATTCAAATCCTATATCTAGGTCGGTTTCAACATTTTTATTGGCATATATTTTCACGTCCAATAAAATAGAGTATGTGCCATATCTTTTTCAAAATAGATTAAAACACCAAAAAATAGTTGAACATTAATTTTTTTATAGAATCGTCATAAATAAATAGTTGAAAATATTGTAAAAACGGACAGTATTTTGGAAATTAACATTAATTTATAAATAAATTGTATTCGAAAATGAACATAACAAACGACAAAAATTATATTACTTGGTTGTTTTATTAAAATTATGTAACTACCTTAAATTTTTTATATAATGATATTATTTATATAATAATTTCTATATACAGTTTTAGATGATTGATATTTTATCAATGAATTAACAGAAATATAATTTGATATTTTTAAGAAGTCACTAGCCGCACAGGTCCAGAGGTTTGATGCCGACAGCTTTACTATGATTGGTAAATAAAAATGACTTTTATTTGCTAATATTACCGAGATAATAATAAGCATGGGGTATAGGATTTTGTATTGGCACGAGCGGCGAGGGCGCTCGTCTCACTCTCGAGGCACGTTAATGAACGCAGCCACCTTGAACTGGCAAACGGATGAACGGACACGGAGGGGTGGACGGGGGATGCCTAGCCACTAAAAGGGGGTGTCCTCTGTGATGAAAGGCACCCTTGCGTGCACCAGCGTCGTCGTCTGCTTTGGTACCTTTTTCCCGCGGCGACGTCAGGGCCTCTTTTGCCGTCCTCCTCGCTTTTTTATCCCCTCGCTTTTTCCCGCGCCGGTCTTCCTCTCGCTGTCTGCGTGATAAGCAGCCATTGACGCCTCACTGATCTGACGCGATTACATACTCACGTTGTTTACGTGATATACAACCAGACTTTCTTTCGCGCATATTTTACTTCAACTTTTTTTATCTATGTCTGCGACGACTCATCCTTACCGACTCTACGAGACGTGTGTTAACATTCTCATCCCATCCACATACGTTGTACCATCATTTTTTTTTCATAACATAAAAAAATTATACGACGGTGTTGTGTGATAAATGAAAATGGTTTCTATTTTATTTTATTATTTTTTTTATTTTTGGCATTGAATATTTGAGTCAATGAAAATTGAATTGCGCAGTAACCCAGATAGAAAATGATGCACAATTGATGCAACAAGCTGATTACAATTGTGCATGAGAGGTGATCGTGAAACCGACAATCAGAATGGACGAAATCCATTGACCGTTTCCAACAAAGTTGCCAGTAATTGATGTAATTTACGGTTGCATGTTTGGCAAATTTAAATCATCGGTTTCACCACATTTTTTATTTATTTATTTATTGTTATTACTGATTGAACGTGAAATTGATTTCGAAAAATATATTTTCACTCGAATGTAAATACGAAATTGCACAATTTTCTGGAGTAAATAGTTTGTGAGCAAGAATATCATAATGGCGTTGAATCAATATTTTGATACAAAGGCTCAGCACAAGAAATGTTTTCAGTTAGACGAAAACAAATTTGAAAAAAGTATTTTCAAATTTTATCCCAGATTTAACATAGAAGAAGAAGATTTGTTTTTTTTTCTTTATCATTTTTGTTTTTTGAAACATAAATACCAACATGAAAAAAAAACAAACCCAACAAATGGATACAAAATTTCGCAAACTGTGAAATCAGTGTTATGTAAAATTATTTACAGTAAACATCATATTTGCATATTCATTAATCGTTCAGCTTCCTTGAGCCGTGAATTAATCCTGAAATTATTCAATGATCAAAACAAATAATGCGTGCGTAAATTATATATTTTAAAACAATTTTTCGTTCGGTGCGTTTAACAGCCGTTATTCTGCGTTTCACAAACTTCTTTGACGAGTCTCTCTTTCGCTTAAAAGTTAATTAATTTTTCATACGAATCACATATCGTTAGAGTTAATTACAATCGAAATTACTGCTTTTGCATTCATAAACAACTATAAAGTAAATAGAACCTTTTGTTGATTTCAAATTGATAATTACTTCGTTCAGTAGTTTATGTTCATTTGCAACATTATAATATGAATCAACGCAATGATTTAAAATATCAACGTATATATGAAAAAAAAAAAAAAAAACAAAGAAGAAAAAAATAAATAGTTGTTCTTATTTTTTTTTTTTTATTTTTTTTTTACG
>JAAMPD010001708.1:0-21144 GCA_025266255.1 Trissolcus basalis | reverse complement strand
GATAAATAAGCGGATTAATAATGTTGTGTGGTGTGACAAAAAAAAAACTGAAACATTAATAACAATTTATGGATTGTGCAGCAATACAAGTGGGATGAGTAAGGATGTTCGCGAAGTCAAAGGAACTTTGGAAATTTATCGAGATTCAATCACATTCAAAATTATGAAATGTTCTTGCCCAGCTGGCAACAGCCAAATTTGCAAACACGTAGTCACAATCTTGCTATATTTAAATCGGTTCGTATTTGAGATTTTTTTACTATTTATAATATCACTGTTTTCGGTTATTGTTATTAATTATTTTCGACACAATTATAAACGTTTAAACTTTCGATTTAACTTTTTTATCACTGACGTCAATGACGCTGAAGACTGCATTTGGATTACCACTTATCAAACACATTTTGCCGTTTTTTTTTTCGTCCGGTTATCGTTTTTATTCATTTTCATTTTTTGACGTGACAACGTCTTATAAATTGGTGGATGCCGGCGGCCATCAGGA
This sequence comes from Trissolcus basalis, assembly GCA_025266255.1. Classification (NCBI taxonomy): domain Eukaryota; kingdom Metazoa; phylum Arthropoda; class Insecta; order Hymenoptera; family Scelionidae; genus Trissolcus; species Trissolcus basalis. Next base: position 20,642 of record JAAMPD010001708.1, on the reverse strand, counting down.
AAATGGCGTTATGTTTCAGCGTTACGCCAGCGTAACGCTAAAACATAACGCTGGAGGTAACGCCAGCCATCAGGAAAATGGCGTTATGTTATAGCGTTACGTTGGCGTAACGCTATGACGTAACGCTGAAGGTAACGCTGGCCATCACGAAAATGGCGTTATGTTTTAGCGTTATACTGGCGTTATGTTATAGCGTTACGCTGGAGTAACCCTATGACGTAACGCTGGAGGTAACGCTGGCCATCACGAAAATGGTGTCACGTTTTAGCGTTACGCTAGCGTAACGCTCCGCTGGCGTAACGCTATGACGTAACGCTACTTTATGGTGATCATTGCTATATCCAGACGTTGTCAAGTCAAATTTTGCTATGCAATCCAGTTGCTAGCTACCAGTTTTTTAACGATTTTTCCGCTTTTACAACAGCAATAGGTTTTTATTTCCATAGTTTCACATATGAACTGTCAAACCGAGGTGTCATGCCAGCGGCAGGCATGACAGTCGTGCTCACAGCGCCACCAACGGATTTCGTTAGTCCCAATTGTAAGATTTTGTTTGAAAATATATTATATGTGATGATAATTGAAGGGCCGGAATGAATAACTGTTGTCAAGCGCTCGAGACGTACTAACTACTTCTTTATCTGTTTAATTGTCTAGTCATTGTGTGATGGCTCAATTGTGGGAACTTCAAGAATCAAAATCAAAAACTAAAAACAAAAAAAACAAGACTAATGCACAGAGAAAATTTTCTCGACAAGTAATTTTAGTATGGAGCGAAAAGTTATAAAATTATATTGTCATTATTATTATGTTTTTTTCTTATTATATATTATAAAATGTGCGATATTTTGTTACATATTATACAATGTGGTCGAAAAATCATATTACAAATCAAATTATAAATTATTCAAATTAGATATCTGCCAAACTGGTACTTGCCAGAGGCGTTACTTGTTAAAATAAATAAATAAAATAAATAAATAAACTGAAAAGTGTCGAGAAAAATTTTGATTCCAATATACTTTGAGAGTAGCCAAGTTGTTTGTAATGATCTGAAGAATAATTTGGCCACTCAAAGTATATTGTAAACAAAAATTTTCTCGATACTTTTCAGTTTTCCGAAACCTAACTTCTCGAGCGCTCGACCGCGGTTATTCAATCCGGCCCTTCAATAATTAATGTTCAATTTATTGAAAAATAGATTCCTTTCAATAGAAGTAAACTGTTCGTTTTTTACTTTCATGATGTTTTATTCAACATGTGTTTTATGTAGGGTTAACCAGGATATAAGTGACAATGCGGTTTAAATGTGACACATGACAAAACTTTTATGATTTTTAAAATTTTTATATTGCAAATTATTATTATTTTCATACTTTACTATTGACTATTGAAAAACATATACTGGAGTAAAAGCACTAGTAAATGACCGATTAAATATTTCCGACACTGAAAATATTAATACTTAATTCATTAAATTATCTTTCTATCTGATATTTTTATGCACAACATTAAGATTGTATTATTTGCAACTGGAAGTGATTTTTAAGGCATACGTGTTTTTGTTTTAACCCTTTATAGGGTTTATTTTCGACGCGAAAACTTGTCCGAGAGCGAATTGTTTGCCCGAGGCGAAGCCGGGAGTCAACCAATTCGCTCTCAACCAATACGTTTGAACTTTCTTATTAAGAATCTCACTTTTGTTAATCGTTATCATTTTTCTTTATCATGATCAAAATTATATTCACCTTTGGTTCTCCCTCTTGTTTTCTTTGATTCATTGAGCTTTACTTGCTTCTTCACTTCTCTTGTTTGTAATAGTTCTTGTTTTTTTCTCTCGTGCTATGCTATATTATCTTACACTTTTTTGATATGATTTTCTATAGGCTTTTGCTCCTTTTCTTTCCTTCATAAAGTATCGTCTCGTCGTTTATGTCCTACTTTTCATTCTAGCTTTTCTAATTGCAAATTTTCGAAATTTTTAGAATTAATTGGGTTCTCTGTGTTTGAAATTGTTTTTTCAATGTTTTCTCACTCCGTGAGAAGCGACAAATCGCTTTAGCATATAAAAAGTGGAATTCCGACGTGTATTGCTTGCATTGCTCTGAATTAAGTTTTTCATTTGTTCTTCCTTAACGCCATTCTTGTGCTGCGCTTTTCTTAATTCATCTGAAGCGTTGTTGCTTTGTTTAAAAAAGGTAATGATAGCTTTGATGAACGCGTTGGAAATTATTTAGGTGCATCTTACAAATAACTTTTTTGTCATTTTGACATGCTATAATAAAAATATAAAAGTAATCAATTAATTAATTAATACTAACTTTTTTATTGCTCGAGCTTGGTACCGCGCCCATCATTTTGACACTTGACTGTGATTTGAAAATGCGGTTATGTGTACGCCTGCATAATGCCCACAGTGCACGCGCCGAACATGCGCCTTCTCTCTCGCACGAAAACATCGTGCCTAAACTTCCTCAAATTTTTGGCACGTGAATCAATTAACGTTTTGTTTTCACAATAATGAGCAGTGCATAGAATAACATAGATACCTAATCTCATATTAAATTTGATACACAACGAATTGACTTACCTATATTAACACAAGAGTCAAAAAAAGCAAGAAGAATTAAATACGCGTGTGTTTGAAAATAATTTTCTATGATACTACTTTAAAAGCACACTCAAACACAATCAATAATTAAGTTTTACATAAAATATATTATATATAAAAAATAATTTATTTTTATTTGTTTTATCGCTTTTATTTTTTTCCGATTTTTTGTTTAAATCAATCCAATTCTTCATTAAATATAATCGATGCATCGAATAATCGTCGAAGTTGAGAATCGTGAAAAAATCGATTCTTCTTGCACAGAAATAATCGATTCTATAAGAATCGAATTGATTCTGGCAATCCCTAACTCAAACTTCCACATAATATCGTTTCAGCAGATTTGAAATTTTTTTATTTCGAATATCATTATCAAATTTCTGAAATGTATAATTTTGAAAATCTTGTTTGAATTTTGATTTTTTTTATTTTTTTTTCCAATCTTACGCTTCAGCCTTTTAGCTGGCCAGGAAGCGGGGCACCCCTACCACCTCTGTGTGGGGGCTTATTGCCCAATTTCTGCACCATTCTTCATATTTTTCCTAGCATCCCTGAAGAGGGCCATCTCCGTGGATTGGTCAAGTCCACGGGGTACCCACTCCCTGCCGGTAAGGCCGGCAGTCCCCTGCGTCGAGACGCATCGAATCAGCTTCCTATTTTTCCGACTTTCCCAGAGGAGGTCCCTCACATGGTTGGCTTCCACGGGATACATGCTCTAGCCGGTAAGGCCGGCATTTCCTACTCCGACGGAGTATCGGGTCAGCCATCCCCTCACATATCCTTGTTCTGCTCCGCATTTGCCCAAAGACCCCTAGTGGATTTTTGTGAAGTGGGGGAAATAACCCGGTATTTTTCGGGAAAAAAACCCCCACCCCAGAGCAGTCGGGGTGAGGACGGAACAGTTCCCGGATCACAATTTTTAGAATATAGAAAAAAAACATATTTAGTATAATAACTGAAATAAATGAAGTGATAGCTTTGTAATTGTAATAATATAGAAATTCGAACAATTGACCAAATGCTCAGTTTGAATATTCACAAATATTGAAATTTAAAAATTGATAAACAATAATTTTCTTCTTTTATTTAAGTAAATATTTGTTGTAAAATCGCAAGTTGTATTAACATTTAGTACTATATAATTTGAATGTTTTTTTATTTTCATGTACTTTATTATAGTTATTATAGTTATTATTTTCATTTGATTGCACTGCATGGTGTTTGTTTTGTTTGTTTTGTGTTAGTATAATGTCCAGTTCAGAATCTGGTGCTGGTTGTGTAAGTGAAGTAACGTTAGCGATTAGTAAAAGGAAGGCTTCCAAAGCAGGATCGATTCGTGTACCTGACAGTCCTGATTCAGATGTGTCTAGCAGTTTAAACTCTTATTCAGAGGAACATTGCAATTATTCTCACGATGAATCAGCAAACGGTGATTTGGATATCTCTAAAATGTGTTTGGATGGTCAACTTCGAATTCCCATTATTGGATATGAAGTCATGGAGGAGAGAGCTAGATTTACGGTGCGTTTTCATGACCGAAATAATTGCAATACATTCAAAACATCATCAGTGTTTTTTAAACATGATATTTGAAATTTCAGGTTTACAAATTGCGAGTAGAATTCAGAACTGGAGACTGCTGGTTCGTTTTCAGAAGGTATACAGATTTTGTTCGACTTTTAACACAATTGAGGAAACAAAAAGCACAAATTTCACATTTATCATTGCCGAGAAAAAAATGGCTTGGAGATAATTTTGCACCAACTTTTCTTGAGAACCGCATTCGAGGTCTTCAGAACTTTGTAAATGGATTACTAAACACACCAGAACTTATATCTCTCAATTGTGTAAGGGAATTTTTTTGCCTTGATGAACCGCCCATTCTCTCTGACGCGATTGAAGAATCTAGAGTAGGTGTAAAATAATGTTTTTTTCTAATTGTTAAGTTAAATCGAGATTTATATGCTTAGTTTTCAATTTGTTCTTTTTTTAAGGCTATATTTGAAGCTCTAGAGGATACAATATATCATTTGCGTAAACAACTTAAGGAAAGAGACGAAGCTTTAGCGGCAGAGTACAAACTACGCAAAGAACTTGAAGCAAAAATTCAAGAACTCGTGAGGTAATTTATGATAATATTAAAATTTTTATTCATGCCTCTTTCCCATTTGAAAAAGTCATATTTCGTACGCTTGCGTGAAATTTGTATATTACACATGAGGGCGCCACCGGCGATTGAGACATGTACGTCAGACCAGCCGTGCGGTAAAATATAATGTTAACCATGGGAGGATGACGCGAAATTATGTCCTTGAGCGAATTGGTTGACCCTTGGCTTCGCCTCAGGCAAACAATCGGACAAATTTTTGCGTCGTCCTCTCTAGATAACAAATATACTATTATACTAGATAACAAATATACTATTTCGCACGCGCAGCATGCGAAAAAACGACTTTTTATACGGATACCTCGACATGAAAAATATACTGTTTTTCACTCGAGCTCTCGTAAAGAAGTAAAATAATTCCTTACATGTGTGGTTAAAGTGCTCACTTTTACCACAATTTCAAGGAAAAGCAATGTGAAAAGCAAAATTTTCAACATCTGGACACAGCAGAGACTATAAAAAGTATAAAAATATATAAAAGTATGTATAAAAAAGCATCTGCTGTACCAATTTGTTAAGAATTTTTAGTATATTATACCCGAGGGCGCCCGAGGCGTGTACGACGTTTTATGGAAAATGGAACTGACCTGTAAAGTGCCGTTTACGGCACGAGATGCATCATGGGAGGAAACTCAGTTTTTGCTCCCGCGGTTGTTGTTACTTCACCTGTGGAAGCAAAACTGCCCTCCCAAGGTACATAAGATACTTTTTGTAACAAATGGATGCAAAATGTCCCAAAAAGTGTCTGTTTAGAGGGAGCAAAACGAGTTTTCACTCCCTCAATAAATTTTATTTTCATGAAATATTTTGCTTTGAGAATATTTGCCGCGCAGAACGATGAGCGAAAAAAAATTTTGACACATATTGCGTGCACGTGTTACGAAAAACTACTAATACTCTATTTTATTTTTTATAATGTTTTTTCTTCGCTTACAGTGAAAATCAGCTGTGTTCAACTTGCAAATCGACATAACATCAATTATATTTATACTAGAGAATCAAAACCAACTAATCACAAATAAATTCAAACAAAACACGAATCATTGTACCTAATACAAATTTCCAATCTTAAGTTGAATGTTTTTAGAAAAATTATACATACACGTGTATGAATGTAATGATATATCATGAACTCAATAATAGATTTACAAAAAACTCTTTCGCATGAAAAATTACAAACATTTGTATTAATCTTTGTTAATCTTTGTTAATTGAATTATAACAACGTTGAATTATTTATTTATTATTGTATATTCATTATAAGGTTCAAAATAAGCACTTTTTATAATAGTTGTACTAATAACGTTGAGACATTTTCAAAAAAACAAACAAACTGTATATTTTTGTACAATAAATTTGTTGTTAAATACAATTGTTTAATTATTTCATACCTGATGTAAAATAATAATCAATCATCTATACAATGTGTAATAATTGTATATAATAAGACACGTTGAAATAAATCTCAAATCTGTTAATCAGTTAAGTCTGCTTTAAAATATGCACTTTTTGACTGTCAAAATTGTCATTTTTACAAACATTCATATCAAACTGTAAGAGGCATCAATTTTGGATTCATTATATTTATGAAAATATAATAAGTTCATTTATCTTTGAAAATATTATTAATGGGTTTGTATATTAATATCTATAACACACATATTCATATTGATCGTAATAAATGTATATACAAACGTAAATGATGATTTTAATGCACGAAAAAACATTCTCATTATTAACTACCGTCTTGGACATTGACTATCGATGTGAGACAAAAAGAGTGACAAAAATGTGGCATCGCATTGAATGCGAATCACAAGTTTGACCAATGCACGCCGTTACTACAAGTATCGAAAGTCAATGTCCAAGACAGTAGTTAACCCGACGTTAGTCGCGCGACGAGCATTTTGCCCCACCGACAAAGATAACCGAATAGGATTTTTGAAGTTAGAAAAAGAGGTCAGAAAATGCGCGACCAACGCCGGGCTAATAACGAAAATTGTTTTCCGTGTGGTAACGTAGAAATTATTGAAATTGATTGATGAACTTTACATCGATTACTTGGAATCACTGTAAGGCAATGTATTGAAAAAAGTCATTGTCACATCAAGATGGTACAAACAATAAGATTGATCGCACACATTACAAAAACATAACAGCATCAGTAGATGATAAATTTCATAATTTCACATGATCATTTAGTAACAATTTGGCTATTTACAAAGTCGAGAATTTGTTACTTTTATAATAAATCATTGTTAGAAGTGTGTTTGTGGATAACGGAGTTGACACCAAAGTGTGAAGACAGTTGTAAAAGAGCTGTATACAAATTTGGTTGAGAACGAAAAACTATAATATTGTAGTCCAGTCTTAACTCTCATTTGATAGTTTGTACTGTTTGACATTGTTATCATTCCATTTGAGATTTATCCGGCTGAACTATAAGACAGAGGGCTTGCATCACATATGTTATTTTTCCTGAAAAAGAATAAGAGAATGTACATATTATGACAACGTGAAAGAGTTTATCTACGATTCAGATAAGTAGTATATAATTATGTACGAAAGAAAGTTGTTTGGTACAAAAAGAAAAAAATTATTCATCAATATATCTTATTATTGAATATAAGAATAAGAGAAGAGAGTCTTACCGAAGAATTTGTTGGTCATCTTTTTATAAACGTAAAAGTGGTAAAGTATGGTGCCGGTGAGGATAAAAAATACCGAGATGAGATGTTTTGGAGAAGGTTCTGAAACGATAGGCGTGACAGAGAGGAAGATAGTGATACAGAGAACGAGCCAAGGAATAAAGGTTGGAACTCGGTAAGGCCTGTTGGCATTGGGTCTGGTTTTTCGGAAAACGAGAAGGGCGATCATGGCGCAGCCATAAAACACCCACATGAGAAAACTAGCAAACTCGATGAGCTCTGCGATACCACCAAGAAAGATGCAGATGAGCGAGAGGATTCCCTGGAGGGTAACAGCAGCAACAGGGGTCATTTTGGTCATATGAATGAAACTGAAGACACTGGGCAAGTGGCCCTCGCTGCCCGCTACATAGCACATTCTGGAGACTCCGAATTGTAAACTAAGGCCGCAGCCAAACGTCGACATGGCTACACCGAGTGGAATTGCGAAGCCAAGCCACGCAGGAAAGACTCTCTCAGCCCAGGTGACAGCCACCGCTGGGGCCTGAGTTATCTCGTCGAAACTCAGCGCTGACATGTACATCAAGTTCATCGCGACATATAAGATTGTGACGATCGGCACTGCAATCAAGATACTTCTAAGAATGTTCTTCTCTGGTTTCTTCATTTCCTCCGTCACGATGGCTGCATAGTTCCAACCGTCGTAAGCCCAAAGCCCGCTGTAGAACGCGAGCGCGATGTTTCCCAAGTTAGAGGTGGTGTTGTTAAAGGGCTTTTGCAAATGTTCCGTGTGTCCCGAGCCCAACCAGTAGATACCCCCAATGATGACCAAAATGCACGCACCGACTTTCGAAACGGTAAAGATATTTTGTACCCGAACGTACAGCTTCACGCTCACCACATTGATATAAGTCATTACACTCAAAGCTAGAGCGGCAATCAATCGCTTCAAAAGCAATATCTGATCTTCTGACAAACATGTCAAATAGCCGGAAAAAGGCTGAATTAAGTATTCGGCGAAAGTGAGGATTACCACTGCGACTTCTGCTGGCCGCAAAATCATCACAGAGATCCATGAACATAAGAATCCCGGCAATTGGCCCAAGTAACGGTGCAACGGACTAAACGCTTCCACAAAGTAGACGTACTCTGCTCCAGATCGTGGTACCACTGTACTCAGTTCCGCATAAGTTAGCGCACATAACAACGACAACGCGCCACTCACCATCCACACTATTAGACACAGTCCCACAGATCCAGAACGTTCCAAAGCTCGCGATGGCGATACAAAAATTCCTGAACCTGTAATTTCAAATTACAATACAATCATTCATATCTACCAATATTTCATTATATCTATATATAATAAAAGCTTTCTTAAACATAATGTCAGTTTTCTAACTGAATAAAACGTTTATAATATCATATTGACAAGAAATATTATTAAAATATTTTTATTTTTACTCATTTACTAGACAGTTTACCCACACGGACAAAAATATATTTTGAAATATATTTTACATATATTTTATATATTTAAAATATATTTGTGTATATTTCACATATGCGTGATTTATAAATCATTTATAAAGCGGCAATAAGTTCGATAAATGGTATATAAAATAAATATATATTTTATCGAAAAAATATATTTAATATTTAATTTATATAAAAAATATAAATTTGAAATATATTTCCGCATATATTTTTCTCCCTGTGGGTATACTCTAACTTATGATATTAAACATTATTAAACACTTGATTTTACTTTTTTTTTTGTTTTCTTTTTTTGACAACCCTTCAACATGTTTTCGAATTCATATATTTGTAAGATAACATTATTAATATAATTATAGTTAAAAATTATTGATTATAATTCAAGTTACAAATAATAACACATCAATAATATAATGAATCAAAATCAAATTGAAATATATATGAGATAAAACACAAGCAAAACGAGATTGAACAAAGAGATGAAGCCCAGACAGTGCCTAACATTCAAACGCGACCTCCAACAACATCGGGCTGCCAACCCTAAACTGCGATGCATCTCATGCTACTCGAATAAATTATTCTTTAAAAACACTTATTACTCTTTTTTTTGTTTCTTATTCTCTTTTACAGACTCTGTTACAAAATCTAACAAACAATGTTGACATTTTATTGAAATCATACAAAAGTTTTATTTGAACAACCAATTGAAATTTTCATCAACTAATTTATACATGTAATATGATATTTTCATTTTAGTCTCAATTTTTAGAATGAAAAAATGTCACATCAAGACATTCTTTTCCTTCGTCATTTGATGGAATTTCTTTTATCACCCGCATGTATGTAAAAGTATAAGTTATTTATGAATATATGTGATCAAATTCTTCTTTAAATAAGTTAGCGCTGAGCAAGATATACACGTGCGAGAATGGCGGGACAATGTTTTCGTAGCATTTTAATTATAATATACCAATCCAACAAATTTAAGTCTAATCAGTTTTTCACTTTTCATTTTTTTTTTTTTCATTATTTTACCAATCTGACTATTGTTGTATTTATTTATAATCAATTCAACGAGATGCTATTATTAATAACAAAAAAATAATAATAAATCATCAATAAAAAATGAAAGCTGAGTGCATCACAGTCTTAAGTTATAATTCTGAAATAATCTTCATGAAATATTAAATAGTTTAGGCAGTTGATTATGAACTAGTAAACGAAATGTTAAATTTAGATTTGTTTTTGCGTCGAGCAAACAATGAAACAAAGAACGCTAAAAATGATTCACGCGTAATAAAAAAAAGTGTACTTTGACGTATATGTAAGTTAAATTATTTTAATAGTTTTGACAGTGAAAAAATGTAGCAATTGCCCTTTGATATAGTAAGTAAGTGTTGTCAATAAATTAGTCGTTCAACTTAAGATATGAATGCCAATCTAAGATGAAATGATAATCACATTTGATATTTTTAATTTCTCACATACAATCTTTCCATTATTTATCGACGAAAAAAAAATTCAACAAAAAGACTTTGTTTCATTCAAATATCAGCGTGATTGTATTCATTGTATTAGATAACAATGAATAATGATAATATTTTCAGTTAACCTGTATATCCATTTTATTTGGTTTCTTATCTAATTTACATAGTAACAAATTGTAATTCTGTTAAATTCACTTGAGCATGAAACGATAAATTTGACATATTATTTGTTCAAGATATTTTTTATTGATCCATCTTTATTTGTCCGTATTTTCGTAGAACCGGTAAGATTATATGTTATAATATAGTTTAAATGTTATGAATAAAGTAATTGATATTATGGGTTTTGGGTCGGTATGAAAAATAGAAGAGAGAGAGAGAAAAAAAAAAAAAGAATAATTGAATGAAAGCAAGTTTGAAACGTATTTATTAGTTGAAAAATGAAAAATAACTTACCTATCATAACCGCAACAATCAAATTGACGGCACTGAAAAGGCCAAGTTCTCTTTTGAATCCCACATCATCTGCTTGTCTTGTTTTTTTGCCATGTTACTTGTTGAATACTACAATCAATTGTCAAGACTCGTAGAGATAAACAAACAAAAAAGTCGCGCCGAAACTTGTTTTAAAGGTCGGGAGGAGCCACGTGGTTGGTTCAATGAAACGATTCAAAGAAAACGGTTAAAAATCAATGACCTAATCTAAAGTTGATGTGTCGTGTTGAATTACATGAATTAAAAGCTTAATTTGTATTGAACTCAACTGACGGACTGTCTATCGCGCTTGATTACCGACACACATTTCTAGCAGTTGTTTCCCGGACCGTTGCGTAGACCTCTGTAACGTAACGTGCGCGCGCTCTCGCCAGTAGCCTCGGTACTCAACAATGCTGTGTACTTATCATAAAGTACTATACCTACATATACTTGCGCTAATATTTCAAATACATCATTCATTCTCATTCGAATAGTATCTGTTTCTCAACATCAATATTTCGACCAATTTTTCATCGATAATCTCTCACTCTATCTTACTTTTTTCTTACTTCGCAAAAAAAAAAAAAAAAAAAAACAATTCAATTATATTAATTGTAACTACAACCTATACATATAAACACCATCGCAAAATTATATCAAATGCTCATATATAATTCATCATCCCTCTCAAGATAACTTAATTATTCAGATTTATTTGAAAACACGATTATATCGATTATTATAATGAGCTTACTTAATTAATCACGAAAAAAATGTACACAACGTGTAATTCAATCATCTCAAACGATTAAATATTTTATTTTAAACAATTACTTGTTAATCCATTTACCTTATACTTATAATCTTCATTCTGTTATTAGAACAGGTAACAAATAATGAGTTATTCAATTTTTCACTTTTCTATTTTACAATGTGTATTTATTCATGATTCATTCATAGTTTTGTGCATAAGTTCGTATAGTATTATGTCATTTCGTGCAGTTCCACTTTCATTGAAATTAATTTTTTTTTCATGTCACTTTTTTTTGATAGGATCTATAAATATTATTCATACGCCAAACTGTATATAAAAAAATTCACTCATTCTGATATGAACTTGGGCTATTTTTGTTGTTAAAGTATTATGCAAAATGTTATATCTGTGGCTGCGAGGAATAACCAGTTAAGTAGTATAGGATTTACATTTATACACTTAACTGGTTTTACCTCAAAGCCACAGATATAATAATATGTAAAAATCAGTTAAAAGATTGACTTTCCAGTTATTCTCCTTTTCAGTTTGCAAAATTATTAAATTATTAAATGTAAAACAAACAAACAAAAAAAAAAAAAGGAAAAATATTTCTAAATTAATACTTTCTTATTTTAAATAGCAAAATGGTTTAAATTTTGCTATATTACATATATTAATTACCGAGTTAATTTAGGAGCCCTTAAAAGTTAATCTTTTACCACTAATGTTATTATTTGAAGAAACACCTTTTTAACTGTTTAGTTAGAATCACCTCAATAATTAATACAATAGATTTAACAGTTTTTTAATAGTTTCACATTGACATAATGATAACTGGTTATCAAAATGTTTAGCTATATACAAATCCCGTTATTAAAATTTAGAATTATTACATAACACTTTCCCGATGAAGTGTAAAAAGCAAAAGTTATTTTTACAAATCACATTACTAGACAAAATTTTGTCTATATTGCCGTTGGAATCAACTTTGTTTTGAAACAAAAATAAATTTTATAATACATGCATTTAATTAATCAATAAAAAAGATGAATTTGTTCTATATCCAAGTGACAATTAACAGTCATATTTTTTGTATTAAATAACAATATCTAATCTGCATCCAATCATTTAGTGGATTATAATAATATAACGCGAACAACTATGCTTGAATAAATAATTTGTATAAAAATTGTTCACGATTATAAAAAAATATTTACATGACTGAAGAATATAAAAAGAAGATTTTGCAATCCTATCAACGTATATTTATCACGTATTCACCCAACCATTTTTACTATATTTATATATATAGTGTTTATGTATGTATATCTATATAATACTGTACACGATGATAAAACAACATACATATTTAAAAAAATCAAACATAGCACCTGTTAAAATCATCTCTACCATCATTTTAACACTTTTGCAAGATCTGTCATTGTTTAGGTTTGTGTCGAGCCATATGTGCCCACTGGAGGTCGATACAGTTTTGGTAATGTCATAATTTGCGTGCTAATGAAGGCATACTTGCGAATTCCAATATTCTTCCAAGTATTTTCTCTGCGACATCCCTCACTAGAAAAAATCAATTTATAACATTATTTCAAATATTATTCGATTGAACAAATATTTGAATGATAATAAATTATTAATAAAAAATCATATTACATACCTTCGCATACTGTCGAGGGCTTTCATGTATTCATGTTCAGCTAGATGATATTCCGATGCTAGGATGTTGATCTGTTCCAGAGTAATAGACATTCCTGTTCTATCTTTTGCACTTTTACAACTGGTAAAACGCAAACCTTTCATTCTTCGGCAAATTTGTGACGAAAACTGCAGTATTTCAACATTTTTATTGGCCTTTGATTGTACGCTGCTTTTCAATTTTATCATCATGTCTGCCAACGTCTGATTCAAAGGTGATCTCGTACCAACTAAAATTACAAACAATCATTTTATTTTTATTTATTACCAACATTTATTTATAAAATATCACAAATCAAAAAACATCCCCCTCTATTAATAAATAGATGAGACCAAAACTTTGCTAGACCTTTCTAACCAATTTTTGAATTGAAATTATTTATGCTTCTATTATTTATAATCACAGTTTTTATTAGTTTATTGTATGTCAATTTAATAAAAAAATCTCAACTTATTATCATTTAAACCTATCCAGAAATTCAAGCTCAAAGTTGACTATGTTTTTCACTATTCCAAAGTGTACTGTCCCCTTAAAGAAACTGTGGGCAGTAATTATGGCGATAATAATAATAATAATAATAATAATAATAATAATAATAATAATAATAATAATAATAAGAATAATAAGAATGATGATGATAATAAAATATAATTTTATTTAATAGATGAAATGTGTAGATTGGTGTAACTTACTACGTGTAGCTGTAGGCTCAGTGGGTAGATTGAGTTTTCTGAACCGCAGATAATATTCATAGAGTCTATCAAAATTGTCCATGTTGCTTTTTTCTTGAGGCCTTGTTGGTCCAAGACTTTCACTTAAAGAAGCTGATTCAATAATGCCTATGTTAAAGAAGACCGGTGTTATGTTAAAGGATAAGGTTTGTCTGGATGACGGCACAAGTGGGAGTAGCGAATATATTGCATCTGGTACTGGAAGAAGCACGGTTAATGCGCTCCGCGAACCAACCACTCTTGGCAACGGTAACTGTGTAGAAGACGCTGATTTGTTATCAAGTCTGAAGAAAAGTGAATAAAATTTGAATGTGAAAATGTTGTATAAGTAAAGACGTATGAATCAACAGAATAAGAATCATGATTGATTACTTGGAATGAATGCCACAGCGTGACAATGTGAATGTTACAGTGTGCATATCTTCAACAGCAACAGCCATGTCTCCCCACATATCAATCTCATCTCCGTAGTAACTAAGCAGCCCCTCGAAAGAAATAAGAGGACCAAGAGTAGTTAGAATCAAAAGAAACATTGGATCTGGTCTTTGGCACCAAAGCTTTGCCATCAATCCTGAAACCAAGGCTGTTAACTGTAAAATGAAAGCAGAAACAGATATTAATGATGTATAAATATAGAAATATGATTATAGATGATGGATATAGAATAAAAGGACTTACAGCTTGGCTAAAACAAACATCTCTCCTGTACCTAACGTTGCACGCCCGTTGGGCACTTTTGGCATCTTCTTGAACTCTGAAAACCGAATGCGTGAGTCTGGCAGTTTTGAGTAATCCATCCATTGCTTGGCGCAATTTTTTCATGCTTGGTCGAAGTTCGCTGGTCCAATCAACGATCGACGCAAAATCCAGCCCTTCTGTAAATTTGTTCCTTTGTCCTGAGTTACTTTTAATCACTCGAGTCATTGAGTCTACTGCTTGGCACACTATAAAATACAATAATACGTAATGGCTATGATATATAAAGTATAAATAAAGTATGATTGATCGTAAGAAATGACAAGTCGATTGTGTACCTTCTTTAGCTTTTGAAAAAGCAGTCGCTGGTTTTTCAGAGCCAGGACTACTCTGTTTTGATGTGTTTTCTAACAGCTTGCTGGCTTCTTCCGTTTTGACTCCATTCTTCGGTTGTGTGGTGACAACTCCAATGTTGTTATGATGATTTTGCAAACAACCTTTGAAACTAGTAGTCCGACTAATGTTGTTCTTATTGCGCAGTCGCACAGCCGGACTGCTGCACCTGCCGCAAAGGAACTTAACCTTAGACACAAGGCACATAACGCTCGCCTCTATGTTCAATTGAGTGAGATCCCACGGTTCAGGCTCGTCTGTCGGTTTGTAATAATTAGCTGAAGGAGAATTGCACATCTTTTGCATATCCAAAAACCTCTTGCTCATATCAGAATCATTCTTATCATCATCCTCGTTGTTGTTATCTTCCTTTCCATTGGCAATGCTAGTTGTATCATCCTCGACATCAGGAAAGATAACAAAGTTGTCTTCCATTAAGTTGGCTTTATTATTGCTATTGATTTCATTTTTCATAGCAAAGCTCACATATTTGTTCTTAACACTTTCTTTCGCCCAGATATCTTGTACACATTCAGGCGTGTCTGGTGTTACAAAATCATCAAAATCTGGACTCTTTAGGTCAAAGTTGAGCTGCTGGGTGATACGTTTGAAAGGTGAAAGTGTTTGATTGACTTTCAAATCAAGGCTCATTGGATCGCCATTGTTTACGTCCTCCTCAACTTTTGCAACTTTGAATTCCTCGAGAAAAGTTAACGCCTCCTCCACAAGACCAGGATCCCATAGACTCAACAGTATTCTAGTTTTCGAAATCATATCCTCACATATGGGGAGCATCCCGCTCGTTTGTTTTTCCTTCGCGAGTTTCATTAAGGAGCGCATCGCTTCCACAACATCTCTTCGAAGCTGCTTGATCGCTTGAATCGCATCGTGGGCCATCGTAATTTTAGATGTTCCTTGATACAGTTGGTTACCACGACTCGGCGACTCTTTTAATGCTTGTACCAATCTACAAAATATTCAATTCCTTTTATTTCAATTCAATTTTGAATTCATCACCTAATCACATGATTAACGATAAACCAACCGTATTAGACCGCCATTTTTGCTTTTGTGCGAATGAGCAGTGAAGGCACCGACGCTAATCGAATCATAAAATCCACATTTATTCAATGTATCATTATGTACCCACATTCGTTGTAGATGTAAATTTAATGGTGCAAATTCCAATGTTCTATCATTTTTACGTGAAGATTGTTTAAAATAGCTTCCTGCGATTGAACAATATTTTCCTTTTTTATAATCTCTATTAATAATAATCACAATGTTAGAAAAAATAATAGATTTTAGCTTACCTTTGAAGGCAGCTAAGTTTTCTTTGGCTTGAGAATACAAGTGTAAAAGATGCAAATGACGATCCAGCAGTTCGACTTGTTTGGTGTGCCATGGTTCTCGAAGTTCTCCCATGCCAGCAACTTCTTGAAGAAGTTCTTTCTCTTCTTGTATCCATATAGCCCTGTAGATATTGTTATGATGAAAATGTTTTTTTTTTTTCAAATGTTTGATCTAATTATTAATTAGTATATATTATGTACTTCTACGTGTTGTGACAATCAATTTTTTTTGTCTGATCATATAAAATTAGACATTAGTCAGATAAAATTTTATACAAAAATTTGTACCAAATTGTTCCGATTTAATCAGGGCTATTTTTTCTTATGTGTGACGATTATGCGAGTTACTTACAACAATTGTTGTGGAAACTGGAAGCAAAGTTTGCTCTCTGCCATGGTTTCGTGAACACATATATCACCTCCAAGTCCTGAATGGAATCTAAAATTGTGAAATGTTTATATAAATATATAAATGATAAATAATCCAAGTTGTTTATACATAATATGATTGATGAGCAACTTTTTAGTGTAATATTTTGATGTTGTAATTCAAAGAATTGTTTTACCTGTATGTTTGAATATAAGGATTTGCAAATAATAATTTGAGTTGTCCTTGATGTGGCAATTTAATTTTTGTACCTAATCGTGGGGGCAACGATTGCGAACGTCTATGGCAATAAATCTAAGACAAACATAAACAAACATTTCAATCATTAAATTGTTATTTATTAGCAAAATTACTACCCGTAAGAAGGCATTATTATTTTAAAAATAATTACTTGATTAGTATTAGTAAACATATTTCTGGACGGTGTGCTTTCTGTACTATTTCCTTTATCCTCCGCTTCAAGATTCCAAACATTGATTGTTAAAAATCCTACTGTTGTTGCCTTAATTGATTTTAAAGGTATTCTCAACCTAATTGGTATAAATACAAATATATCCATTACACACAAATCATACACATATATTTATAAAGTTAATAAGCTACCTCGGCGTATCTTGCACAGCACTAAAAACCAGAATTGCACTTCCAATTGGGGTTGTTGTTTGACTAACTCTTTCTCGTACGTCATAAGCTGTGATTCTGATCTTTGAATCTGGCATCACGTCGTCACTTACTCGAAAACTAACTGTAACTAAAAATCCTGGATTGCTACTTCTCTGCAATAAAATAATAATTTTATTCGATCATATATATTATTTATATAATAAAACAATATTGATTGAGATGCGAATGTGTAATATGTAAGATGGAAAGAATGGTTATTGAATTTGATTAAAAAATTTACCTCTACAACTTCAGTCCTGGCATATTTGACCCACGTTTTTGACCGACTTGTTTGCACGTCAACTTGCAAGACTGGGTTAGGAGGTCGTCCATGGCCATCACATAAAAGATTATCGCAGGCTAAAGATATTTCGCATATTGGTATTTCAGAAGTATCTGAAAACAAATATTCGTGTAAAGTGATATTTGATTTGTTGAATAATTGTAATCTTGAAAATATAAAGTAACGCTTGAACTATGTATTGAGAGTTGTTAAATAATTGTACCCGTCGTAATGCCTTTCTTTAAGCGTATCATGTGTATATCTGTGTCATGTTTGTGACCGCTGCAGGTTTCTATTCGTTGTTGCAAAGATAATAATTGGCTTCGCATGCACTCATAACTAGCCATCTGAAGAGCTTGCATCCAGCTGTCTCTCTCATCTGCTGAAATTGCTCCCAAATATTGATATAATCCTCCATCGAATACTGAAAGCAACATTCTAATTCAACAATTCTGAATGGACTCAATTTTGAATGAAAAAATAGTTTTCTTACCGATGCTAAAACCAAAAGGAATTTGATTATTTGGTAGTTCGACTCGGAAAGTACATTGCTCTAAAATGATAACTCCCAATGGCTCTGACCACTGTTCTCGTGACTTGAAATAAAATAAGAGATTTCCTCGCAGTCTACACCATCGTTCTAAACTCACTGTGAAAAAATGAAACACACATGTTCATATAATAATAACAAAAATAATATAGTCATAATAATAATAGTAACGTTGATTTTGAAAAGAGAATGGACAAAATTTGAGAGACACAGTTGTGCTTTTTATTTGATATTAATTTTTATTCAAATTGTAGATCAAATTTTGATTTCAATTGCATAATACATATAACAATATGCATCTAAACCTAACGAATTTTACATTTTGAATAAACATGCATAATGAATCTTTTACGTGCACATACACACACATACACAACACACATGCATACAGATTACACAGTGCGTATGAAATGTTTATTATTTGATTAGTTGCTTTTTTGTTAGAAGCTCAACAAAATGCAAAATTGCTCCGGAGCACTGTTGTTGTTCGATATTTCTGATGCAATGCCAAGATAAAGCACTAGCAGCTTTGGCTATATCAGAATGGACATCGATGAAATAACAAATGAGTAACGTATACAGAAAGGAGAATTATTATATTTTGAATGGAAAAGAATATATTCAAATACCATGGTAGTGCACCGTAATTTCATATAGTGCAACCGAATATTTACCGTTATGAGATGCAGCTTATAAGATTTATATAATAGGTGACATTAATACTCGGCATTGCGCAGAAAAGTCCAATGTTACCTAAATACAGCAACCATGGTAAGTTAAGTCGTTGAGGGAAATCAGTATCATGAAAGTAAGTGTTAATTAGCAAGATGGGCACGGGAAGTGAGATAAATTGATGATAATACACTCGATGGTACCTTTACTCGTATTCGCTGTAACGCAACTCAGATCTCGAAGACTCTTATGTGATTTTCCCTTTAGTCTTTTGCTCTCTAGATTTTTATTTGTACCTGCAAATGTTATGTCACTGATAATCATTAACGGGCTCCCCATATGTACACACAATTTACATTCCAAACTATAATCACTCGTTTTACAAGTTAATAACATTTTTCTTTCACTGTATTTTAATTTGATTAACAAGTATGTTATTGTGTCAAGTGAACCCTCTTATGACTTATAATACCTTGTGATTGACCATTTTTATTTCAATATGCACCCCAGCATTCATTTTATCTCATATTCGTTTCTTCTCTAGTTCATATTCTGTTATTTATATTTGTATATACATTTACATGCTTCTAAACAACAAACGTATAGCTATAATATGAAAAAAAAAAGGTTTTGTTTTTTATTTCGAACATCTATAATAAAATTCATTAACAAAAACATATAACATTTTCCATTTATTATAACATGAAAAATACTGTAATGTTTTGTATTTACAAGAATGGTCAAATGAAATGAGTAAAAATTACCATGCTCTGGAAAAACTTTTTATTTTATGATGTTTTAAACTGTGTCTTCGAGGTAAAAGTTAATTTAATCTCGTGTAGCCATGAATAATGTAGTATAAATGACTTAGATCATAATAATTCGAACTACATAGTTGAAGACAACTGAGTATATCTGAAATTTTTCATTTTTCTATAAATGAATTTCTTTACATTATAATTTGTTTTATAAAACATTAAGTTTTTTAGTTTTTATTAATGCAAAATTACTGCCAGCGTAATTTTATACTAATAAATATCATCTATTTAGTGATTTGTTAAGAACACTAAGAACAAATAATTCACTAAATGGTATATCAATAAATTATTTGAATCGACATAAACTAATTCAAACTAAATCATGTAACAAATTAGCTTAATGCATTCAGCTATAATAATAAATAATCGTTGAAATGAAAAAAAAATATCATTATCAAAAAAAAAAATGTATCCAAAGTAATCATAAATCAATGACATCAATGACAAGTACTGGCATATAGTTTAGGAACAAACTTGCATTATGTAATATAACATTGAAGTTAAAATGTGAAATTGTCCAGGTACAAGCATATATGAAAACAATGCTTGAGGAGCATGCATTTTTCCTGTAAACTAAATAAGTATACTTAGTAAATGTCAAAGCGTCAAATGAAAGGATTATTCAGATTTTGATCAAATTCAGGTGAATTTTATATAAAAAATAAAAGAAAAACAAATAAAAGAAAAAACAGTTTACTTACACTCTGTTCTACGAAAAAAACCTTCCTGGCGTTCCCTCAC
>JAAMPD010001707.1:0-21147 GCA_025266255.1 Trissolcus basalis | reverse complement strand
CTGAAATATTCTTATATAATACCATTAATACACAAAAAAAAATAACGAATGATACAATTATTATTTAAATTAATTAAAAATTTTATATTCAAGGATATTTGGTGTCTTGTTTGAGCGAAAGTATCTCCATTGCCCTCTCGATTGGACCTCCTGTTATCATTCCTTTTTTGTTATTCGGTGGATTTTTCTTAAACACAGCGTAAGTGAAAAGTTACATTGAAAATTTGCAGTATACGAAGAATATATATTTTGATGAAGTTCAATTTTGTTTGCAGATCTGTTCCGAGTTATTTTGTATGGTTGTCAGAACTTTCTTGGTTCAAGTACGGAAATGAAGCACTTCTTATCACTCAGTGGTCAAATGTAGATTCTATAGTCTGCGATACCAATACGACATGTATTTCCAATGGTCACATGGTGTTGGAAACTCTGAACTTTCATGAGGTTTGGTTTTATTAGATTTACTGCAAAATAGAATATGAGGATAAAAGAAATAATATTTTTTTGGTTTTACAGGATCATTTTTATGTGGACATTATCTGTCTGGTTGGTTTGATCATCTTTTTCAGATTTCTCGCTTTCTTAGCTCTCATCTATAGAACGTATCGAGACAAGTGAAAAAAAAGTTAAGCCCCAAAATGTTCCTATTTTTTTATTTTTTAGTTTGGATGAAATTTGAAAATGTTATACCAAGATGTTAATACTAATCTCAGTTTTAATTAAACTTGAGTGTGCAATGTGTAAAATAAATAACTAATAAAATATTTGGAACTTGAAATTACTAATTTCTGAAATGCATTTAGTTTATATCGTATACTTGTTTTATTTATCATATCAAATAGTATACAATCTGCCATGACAACAAACTCGTTTAGACTCTATACAAAAGTATGTCAATAATAAAATACATTAGCTTTGTATTTTATCATGGACACTGAAACAATCACGCTCGCGGTTGTGTAAAAAATCTTTTGTTTTATAAATTTCGGGAACAACGACGCTATTACACAACCCAATAAGTTAAAAACGCACGCGATCAGCAATTTCGCGCAATCTAAAAATAATTATTCCACATTGTGTGTTTCTTTTTCATATCTTCGATTGCATCAACGAGAGTCTGAGATAAATCTCGCGCAAAGTGTTATTGCGTTTGTAAAACCGTTTAAAAAAAGGAAAATAAAAGGTTGACGCGGCACCTAAAGTGGCCATAAGAGCAGCATCAATCATCACGATTACTTGTAAATTACCTTCTTAACTGGTAAACGATTTAATATAAATATAATATACATTTTCATCCCCCAACTTTAAGTTTCTATATTAATTCAATTAACTCTTATTTCCTTGTTTTTAAACCATGTGACAATCTTGTTCCAATTTACAGTCTTGCATGGTAAGAATATAAGGCACTATGCTAGAAACGCTCACGCGGCCAATCAGCCCGGCGAAGAAAAGATCCTCCAATACTCGCGGATTTATAGAGCGCAGAGGCGCGAGTCGCAACAACAAACGCGGAAGTCGGTCCGACGTGACTCGCTGCTGAAGTTCGTTCCAGGCAGCCTCCTGCAGTACCTCCACTTTCTTTCGCCAAATTCCTCCCAATAAATTATCTGTAAAGACGAATTATCAAAATCCGTTAAATAAATCTCAAATAATACATTTTCAGTTTATAAAATCTCAATTAATAAAATCCTTTTCAACTAAAATGTTCTCTTTTTATGATAAAATTTGGTGGTACCTGCGCTAAACAACGTTAGGGCTTTCAGGTACGCGTACTCGACTGCGTCTATCTGCAGCTTATGTAACGAACCGAGACACTCCTGCAGCCGAATAAAGTGTTCTGTTATGATCTTGACTTTGTTTCCCGTTATTTTTTCTTGAGCAATGTTTGCTTGCAAGTGGTTGATTATGGAAGTCAGTATGTTTGGCAGGGACAGTGTGTACGCACACTGTGCCAATCCGAGTGTGAAAAGTTGACCCCAAGAGCTGCGCACGAGAGTCGTCTGCACTTCCGTACTACAAAAGAAACGAAATTCACTGTTACCGATTGGAGAGACACCATATCTCTATTTCATTGTTAGACATAAATTTGCATGTTTTTGGAGCATAACGATATGTAACAAAAAAAGAGAGAAAAAGGAAACAAAAGCCAAGAAAAGGAACTTACGGTAAAACTTGAAACGCGGGAATTCCTCTGGCCCAATGTACCGACAAAAAGAGTACTCTCGCGGCGCTTTCACAAATATAATGTACAGAGAGATAAGCCGGAGCTGGACTCGGGGCTTTCAGCTCAAATGATATTTGTTTTTCCGATATCAATTGGCCGGTCCATTCTTCGTCTAGCTCGCCGGACCCGTTGATATCCTACGATCAAACAACGAAAATTACATTTTTCACAATCGTTCTACAATCTTTCAGAGATTCATGTATATACTGGTCCAAAAACAACGCAACACCTCATATGTAATTCTTATGAGAAATGCTGTATTATTTTAATTTGAATCAATGCACACGCTTATCATGAATTTGTTTTAATTCGTCTACTAACATCTCCTATTAGTTTGGACATATTGTCCAAAGCATGTGAGAGTAACAAACGATCTCGTGTTAGCGTAAGAGCATCACTTAGATCGCTGTCGCTGCTTTGGTCTTCGACACTCGGACTCTCTGGCTGCTCCCACATGGATTGCACTTCAGGAATAAATTGCTGTGGTTCCGACTTGATCTTTGAACCACGTGCGTTGCTTTTGGACACATTGCTCTCGCCTATCACAGGCTTCCTTTCATGTTGAACAGCTGAAAATTTACAAACGAATAATTAATCATATGTTAAATCATCTTTGTGAAATTAATTGGTTAATAGGAATTAAAACCTGATTGCTTACAGTCGCTTCTCATCCCCATTGCGAGGCACTTTTTTAATCTACAATACTGACAACGATTCCGATGGTGTTTCGTGACCTCGCATGTCTTGCTGCCTCGACATTGGTAGCCCAATTGTTTACGAATACTTCTTTTGAAAAATCCTTTGCAACCCTCACAACTAATGGCACCGTAATGCCGGCCACTAGCACGGTCGCCACAAACCACACACAACTCCAACGATAGTCCGAGACCCAACGAACCTCGCACCTCTCGTACCAACTTCAGCTGCAATTCAGAAACGCAATTCATTATCTAGTTTTCTTGTAAATTAACATGTGGGATTGTGAATAATAATTTAATGTAATTCAACGTCCAACTGAAATATTCGATTTAATATAGAATTAAATAAAATTGCAGGACTGAAGTTAATTAAACGTTGAAGTTAATTGAAAATTTAGTCTCAAAACGAGGAGAGCTGGTAAAAGGTGATTTGAGTGTGTTATATTAATTAAGTTTAATTGGTTTCTCGTGATCAGACTTACTTCACTTTCCACATCTCGCGAATAATTAGTTGCTGAGTAAGAGACTTGTTGCTGAGACAAGAGGCTCAGATCCATCTCGGGCTTTTTGTCTTCCTCGATATTGTTCAGGTCTCGCGTTTCTTTATCCATTATTAACTGTGAACACACAAAAAATTGATTGTTATTTTTTTTTCATCTCTCGTTTTTACTTTTATCCAGTTTATTTTGGGCAACAATTTCCATAGAGCAGAATAACAGGAACCAAGACTGTGAGAAGTTGGAAGTTTTTTTTTTCTCCTGAAAAGAGTGACTATTGTTTTGACATTGATAATTTTTTTACGAATAATCACTGGCTAAATTAAAATGTTAAAGAAAACCGGTGACACTCGTAGCGCTGAAGAAACCGTTTGAATGAAATGCAAAGCAGTGACCTTCGAACCGACAAATATAGATCATCAAAACTCGACATTCACCTGTGTACTTGTCTCACACACACGTTGCCCGCTACGTGATAGTTCACTGACAGGTTAAAGACTAACTTTTTTGTCCTCTCTTTTTCGTTCTCTCCTCGCACTCTCGGTTGCAATTAAAAATATTTCCTCAATATAAAGTCCACCTCTACAAACTCGTTCACCAACTTTTCAACCGCACCACACTGCCAACCGATTTGCAACATCTCAAAAAACTCTTATTTCCCACTAGAAAACTGCTTGAAACTCAACGAGAACTTACAATTTTGTTCTATCTTTTGTTTCTTTTTTCTTCCTAAACATCTTCTTCCCATGGAAGAAAAAGAGACCATCTCATTTGTTCGCAGAGAGGAGTCTTCTAATGTGTATAATTACAAAATGTTGACCCTTGGTGGGAGATGACGTGCCTCTATTTCTCTAAAGAGGAGTAAAAAAGGAAAGAGAATATAAAAAAGGTGAGAGATAAAAAAGGACGAGAGGTTTTTTGATTTACCCAGGAAAAAAAGGTCGCGTCGGACGATGCGGCCCAGCGATCGTGGGCAGGAGTCACATATGTTTCGTAAGAGCGAACGGCCTGACGCGGTGGAGCGCGTTCACATAATTGAGCATATTTATCTAAGCGAAGCTGGTACGGGGCGCTGGCGCGAGTCTCACTGGGCTGGTCGCGGGCCCAGCCGAAAGCCGAGCCTCACCTGCGGGTCGCGGGGCGCGGAGGCGCAGAGCCACGACTGCAGCACGAAATAATGGTCGCGCCAACCGAGCAGACACACGGCCACTGTAGCCTGCGCTCGCAGGTCACTCTTACGCTTCAAGAACAACCGACCAGGTGCATTCTCGCCCCGCTTACCTACCTGCCTGTTTATCTACCTATTCGCTTGCCGCAGCCAACCACTCCGCTCATTTTTCTCTTCTAATTTCAATCGTCCCATCTCAGTTACGCATTTTCCAACAGGTGCTCCCGTTTCAAGCATCTAAAACTCTTCCTCCCTTCTCTTCTGTTACTTTTTTCTTCATTATATTTTATATCAAAAATGCGTTCTAACGTTTTCCTTCGTTTATATTTACATTTGCAGGTTTTATTCTTTGATTTTTCATCCTTTTTCTGTTACTTTTTAATTACGAGTTTCAGATGTTGTAAATTAATTTGTTTATCAAGTTTTTGTTCATGTTTTTTATAGAAAAAAAAGATGTTAATAATAAATAATAAAAGATATATTGGTTTTGTTCATAGGTAAACGGTCGGGAGTAAAGTAGAGATGGAGTTCTGATATATGGCGAAAAGGGCAGGGTAAACATTATTATTTAGCGCGACCTTATCTCCAAACACCTCGAGTTCTTATTGTTGAATAAGGTCAAAAGGCGATGATGATTGAATCAAGATTTCAGTTAAGTCTGTTTTACTCTCCACATCAAGATTGATCGAACATTTGTTCTCTAAATATCAATGAAAAATGAATAATTCATCTTACGAAAAGTTTGAATTTGCGTTTCTTTTTTTTCTCTCTCTCTCCCTCTCCTTTTGTTGATTTACCGTTTCATTAATTTTTGTCTTGTTATTTTTCTATTTTTATTTTTTGGAAAATAAAGATAATGTTAGGTTCCGGTTGGGAAACTCGTGAGCAGTGACGCGTAACTTGGAACGGATTTTGAGAGGTCAAGTTACGTTCAAATGTTACGCACCAAGCCACTCAATATTTTCGATCCGAGTGTGAGTATAAAATTGACCTTTGACATTTGACTGAATATTTATTGGCTGAGTCGAAAAATTCAAGACTGGCAAATTTCTTTTTGTTGTGATATTGCAACATGGGTTGGGTAAAAGGAGAAAAAAGAGGTGTTATAGTTCGGTGGACGAAAAACAATGAACTAAAAAATGAAGGGGAAGGAGAAATATTAGAATTGGAGCACAGGCAGCGTTGTGAAACAATCAAGGAGTTATTGACCTGGGATATGAAAGAAGTGAATAGATCATTTGTTGCACCATAATCAATGTAGAATGAAATCTAGGATGACTAAGAAGTTTCTTCACAACTAATTTGTAATTAAAAGTTTTCTTCCAGCGTGTTAATTTGAATGCATTTGATTGGGATAAGTGCTGATAATGGATCTCGGATATCTAACTGTCCATTGTGTTATCGCGCTAACGGTGCTCTCCTATAGTTTGTATTTTATTATGAAAAGTTCCTTGCAAAAATTCGTCTCAACTTTCTGCCATTCATCGAAACACTTTTGTTTCTCGTTTCATCCGAAAACAATTTGTTTAACCTTTCATTCAATAACGCAGTTATCAAACTCGAAGTATAAAAATTCCTTTTGTTTATTTAATTTTCGTTTCATATCTCAACGACTTTTTGTTTCGGAAAAATTTAATATAAAAAATTCCAAATAATATGATTTCAAAGGTCAATTTTGAACTGTGAAAACGATATTAGAAACGAATTCCTGTGACCTTTACCTGAGATAATAAACTGGCTTTCGATTTCTAAAATGAATTTTCCGTGTTAGTTAAATAAAATTTTGGTCGAAGGCCTGTGAAAACAAAATCGAATTTGTAACTAATTGCGATCGTTTGAAATGAGGATAAATAAATAAAATTGAAAACATTGTTGTTAATTTATTCGGTGAAATATTATGTAAATATGAAAATATTATGAAAAATAACTTTGACCATTACAACTCACCTACGCTTTATTGAAAGACAGGTTTTATGATTGGTGTACGAGTATCAAATACAGGTGTCAATTTCACCATGGTAGAAAACTTATATCACTACTTTTATCAGTTCGAAGTGTAAATATAAGAACTAACAATCTCAAACATTTTTGTCTCAGAGAAAAAAAACAAATTAATGTCAGTTAATTAATGCGTATTTCTAACCTGAAACTGATGAAATGAAAAAATTAAAATCAATAAATGAAAAGTGAAAAATGTAAATTAATAATTCATCGTTTTAGATAAATTAGATATCATTCTTGATACAAAGATTATTACATTTGCATAATTCATTTTTTTGCCAACCAATTCGTTGCGATCAAAATCGGTACTTTCAATTTTCAATGAAAATAAAAACTCATTGAAACTAGTTAATTGTTGGACACTTTTGTCACATCGAATTATCTTCTCTCAATCGTAAAAACACATAAGCAAATTAAAGATAATACAAACTCACCTTAGCAAATATCCAATGTCAACAGTGTTGATGTTGGGTCAAAACAATTGCCCTCGTAATCGAGCAGGGTTAACAATATTTATAGAAAAATATTTTTAATACTATGGGCGATTGCACGAACATGTATAGACTTTTTTTATACAAACAACACACAAACACAATAACCTCTCCCTGTGATCAACAATCGCACGAGTTACAATTTTTTTAAGTACGACAATCATGCATCTTAATTATAAATAAGACTCCGGCGACTTAAGCACTTATCCCGCAAGTCAATTTTTTTAAACTTTTAAGATACAGAATCGATTGATTCGTGGAGAGATCCTATAGTTATGATGTGTATCAAGAAGAATTTTTGTGAAATGAGAGACGTTCGTAAATACTATTCCTAGATGTCGTGTGTTCGCAAAGTTTCAAAAAGGAATGAGAAGGAAGATGGTTAGTGAACTGAAATTATTGCCAACTTAAAAACGCTACTTCTTTTCAATTATCTTTTTACAATTTTTGTAATAATTAATATTTAGATCATTAAAATGAATTAATTTAAACAACTAATGAATTTGATTAAGTGAAAAGTTGTTTTTAATAACAGTGAATAAAAAGAATGTGCAAAAAATATAAATAGGTTGGTATTATACTTTGGTAAATAACTAGACGACGAAGCGATATGCAGTAATTTCTTCCATTCTATTGTCAAGTCTCAACTTGAATTTTCGATTGAACTGTTGACTGGTGCACTTTGCAGTTCAGTAGTTTTAACATTCTAGCAAAAAAGAACATAAACGTTTGCAAAGTTTCTTAGCAGATTGTAAGTATAAACAAGTTAAATTTTGATATCTGTTCATTTCATTATCTTTCATCTACTACATTTCCTGTTTATTTTTTCGGCTTTCAGTGAGTCATAAAAATGAAAACTTCGAGAAAAACTTTCTCTCAATACTTCTTTTTCCTATTTTCATTCGGTTAAATTACAAATTTTATGTTTATCAGTGGTTCATATTATATTTTTTTTATTTTTATTATTGTTATGCTCTTAGATTTCATAGGTTTTTATATATTATTATATATGTTTATAAAAATTCTGCAACCTTATATTCAACTGACAAATTTAAACAGAACATTTACAATTGGAACAAGTTTGTTTTGAAACATGTGCATCCTTTATTTTGCTTTTTTTTTTTCATTCTTCAACGGATTTCTTGTTTGACTTCTTATAACAAAAACAAACAGAAAATTGTTTTAGAATAAAAAAATCGCCACTATCTATTTTTATTCTTGGGTTTTCGTTGAAACATTTTTTATTAAAATATAGAATAATTTTTCTCAAGTTGCACATTAGTAAAAACTTTCTATTTGTTTCTAAAACCATCTAACTTTTTATGGTTCTGCTTTTTCCAGAAACAACTGTTTTATAATGGATCCATATGACCCTCTTCAAACGTGTCCCTACGATGAATCACATAGGATCATAAAAAGTGGAATGCAAAGGCATTTGGTAAAATGCCGAAAAAATTATCCAGAAAAGGAACTGAAAACTTGCATTTATAATGCTACTCATCTGATCAACCCTATGGAATATGATGTAATTTATTACTTTAAACATTATTAAAATAATACAAAAACTGAAAATATTATTTTTATGTGATTAAATTTCATTTGTTAGAAATAATTTTTAAAAATCATTTACATTTTTTCAGTATCATATTGAAAATTGTGAAGATGCTGGCCAAGTTGTTTCACTTCTCTACGTTGCATCGAATCCGAATAAAATCAAGGCTATTCCAATTCAAACGATTCAAGACCAGTTTATACCAGAGAGTGAAAATTGGGATGATGTAATTTTTTGTCTTCTTCTGAAATCTTTAATTTTTTTCTTTCCGTATTGATTATTTAAATTATGTTATACAGGGTGATGATGTGCCAGCTTATGATCCAACAGCTCACGTTGAAAATTCAACAATTTTGAGAACATTGTCTTGTGCGCCGAAGTCCCAAAAAAAGAAATTCCGGGCTCAAGAAAGAAAAAGATTCCAAGAATTGGAAGCAAAGAAGTTAGATGAAACAATTCCGAATCCGAAATCCAAAGTATGTTATGCAATTGATTTTTCTTGAATTATAATGAAACCGAGGAATTTCATGAAATTTATATGATAAAATATCATTCTTTCAGGCAAGTGGGACTAAAAAAACAGCGACTGTTAAAGATACAGATTTTGGTTTTAGCAATTTGACTTTGTCTGATTTATCCAATACAGCTATCAATCCAGTTGACAAAGAAAAAACTAAAAAACCACGGAAAATAAACCACAACCATCATCGAGTCGATGTAAAATTTTTTATACAAAAGTTATAAAGTCATTATATTGATGTTTTCTAGTTTTTTTAATAAATTTGTGTATTTTTCAGCTGGTGTGCCGGCTCCAAAGGGAAGAGGAAAAAAAGAAGAACCAAAAGCAGCATCAAGTGATGTATCCCTGAAACTTAACGTGCCAAATGTACTTGGACGTGGAAGTCGTCTCCGACTTACTTCATACGCCGAAACAGCAAAGGTCGGAAGGAAACCAGATGTATTTGGAAACCTTCCTAGATCCGAAAAATTTTTATGATAGCGATAGTGACTAACTTCTTATTTTTACCGCATTTTTTTTTTTTGTATTTTCATGTACAGCCATATGAAAATACGGAACGAAAATGATAAAAAGAAGAGGTTGTCACAAGATTGTTTTTATAAAAATGATAATAATAATCAAAATTATTATTATCATTATCATTATAATTATCATTATAATTAAATAAAATAATAATCAAATAAAAATTATCAAAAACAGTATTGAGCTTTTATAAAATTTTTATAAAAATTAGATACACAATCAAAAATAAAGTTGATTAAACACTTATAATGTTGGCAGTACAATCAATCTCCCTAGAACTCTCATGGTAAACCAAAACAGAGGAAAGAAATTGACATGAATTGTTTTTATGTCAATTGGGAAGTTTCGTGTAGATTTTAGATTGATTTTTTGATGAAAATGGATATTCCTAACAGTGTAGCAATCACAAAGTTGATAGATTATAACACTATAAATAACATAAGTGTTGAGGATTTGCAACAAGTTGTGAATGAGTTGTTCATCAATGAAAATGACAATTCAAAAAGTAAGTATTACAACAATATTTGAAATTTTATACTTTTTATCATTCAATTTCTATATTTCTTATTATTTAAATTACACAACTAATTTTGAATTGTAGTTGGAAAGGAAATATTTATTTTCTAGGTTATAAACTAAACAGTAAATGAACCGGGTAAATACATTTTGCAAATTTCAGAAAACGGCGATAAAGACAAATGCAGTCCTGTGGCTATCAAAAAGTCGACAGTAAGTATTTTGAGTTTCATAACGGAAGTGGCAAAATACAATTGGGATTTGCAAAAACTCAACGACGAACTCAACAATACACGATTGTTGAAATCACATATCAAATTGTTATCAGAATCTTACAAAACGTACCAAAGTACCATCAGAGGGAGCTTGCAAGTTATAGGAAACTGTCAACCTCATATTGTTGATGTAACATGGAAATTAGAACAAACTATAAAGGTATGTATAATTTTTAAATTAAATTTTAAATATTAAACTTTGAATTCTAAACGAATAAATTAATCATGATTTTGTTATTTCAGACAAGTACAATGCAATCTGGTGGATTGAGATACAGCATTTTTCTCAAAGTCATAAAAAATAACAAAACAAGTACCATCAAATTTACATGTAACATACAGCAACTTCAAGAACTAGTTCTCAAATTAAAGGACGCGATGCGTCACTTGGAAAAACTTGCTTCTTGTTGATCTAATGTTTTTTTAAATTATTGTCATAAAACTTGAATTTGTACATTTTTGTATACCAGTAATATTTATAAGAATAAAATTTATATATAAAGAAAATTTGATATTTAATTATAATTAAACAAATACGTAGACAAAACAATCAAATTCAAATTAAATGAATATTTTTTAGAATTAAAATCAGTGAAAGTTTTGAATAAAAATTACATTTATTCACATAATTAAAGTGATGTATTTTAAGATGATTACAAAATTGGTTGATAATTAGGGGAAATGTGACGTCAGCATTTGGTGACATTTACGAAGGTCAAGTTGGCATCACTGGTTACAGAAAGCCGACATCGCTCTGACACGCACGGTACAACAATTGACGTTGAAAATAAGCCTTCAACGCCAAGGCAACAATGTTTATTTATTGCAACAAATTTTATCAATAATCCTGTCAAAATAAGAGCCCGACCGAGTGATCGTCAAGTCGGGGAAGATGTCACGCGTGATGAGCGCCCGGACTTCAGTCATCATGTGTGGTTGACTCGTCGATTTGCTCCGAGTCTGAAGCATTGTTTATGTTATAACCATGATTTGAATAAACAAACCAACGCAAATGGCAATGATTTGAAAAAACGCGAGTGCCGAGCGAGCGAGATGCTGCGCGATGCAAAGTTCATGTGATGATTCGCACTTGAGATTTAACCTTCAACCGTGATTTTTTGCAATGACAAGCAATCGTCATTAGACTCTTCTCAACGTGAGCATGTAGGTATGTAAAACGCTGACTCCGTTGCATTCATTTTAACCGATTATTTTTGTCGTCACTTGTTCAGCGGCTATTATTGCATTTGCTCTGAATTGTAATAATCTTCCTCTCGCTTGTCAGTCATTGTTTGGAGCTCTCAAATGTCAAGTGGCACGCTGTCTGATGGACAATTTTTCTTTCATATCAAATTCATAAATCATAAACAAAAATCAAAGTTCAAACAAAAAACAAAAAACAAGTTTGCAGAGGAAAAACCATTGTGTTTTTCTTTCATTCATTCCAATTATCTCATTATGTAAACAATTTTAATTTCAATCTCACTGCAGACAACGATTTCCTCTTAACTGTCTTTCTTAATTTTTTTTTTCTTTTTTATCAAAGCCACCGGTGTCGTCTTACGAGCATCTCAGTTACAGTCTACCTTTCACCACAATCACTTTGGAGTATCACATTATATCCAAGCAAATAAATGTAAAATAAAATAAAACGTAAAATAATACACTAAATTAGTAACAAGTATAACCTAATAAATAACCCTTTGATTTTTCTTTTAGGAGAACATCAAAAGATGGTGAAATAAAACTCGTCAAAATTCCAAGCAGGATGCAGGCAAAGAAGCGTTATCTCTTACTGTTCGTGACGTGCGCCTTCCTGGGCTACTGTTACTTCGGAGGTTACCGTTTAAAAGGTATGAAGAAGCCCTACAACAACGAGTACTGGAAGTTTGACGAGCTGCAGACCTACTTGAGCCTCAACGAGGAGTTTCACGACAAGGACCTGAAGCCCTACGAGAGCAAAACGTTGATCAGCAGGAGTTCCTCCTATCACGACACTCGTAACTGTCGGATGGAAAATTGTTTCGACTTCAGCAGGTGTACCCAGGGGTTCACGGTCTACGTCTACCCCGTGGAGGAGGTGATCAGCCCTCTGTACCAAAAAATTCTTAACGTGATAACGGAGTCGAGGTACTACACCTCGGACCCAACCCGAGCCTGTCTTTTCGTGCTGGCCCTGGACACCCTGGACCGCGATCCCCTCTCCACGGAATTCGTCCACAATTTGCAGTCGAAGCTTATGCGACTGCCGTTCTGGAACAATGGCAAGAACCATATCATCTTCAATCTGTACTCCGGTACCTGGCCGGATTATGTTGAGGAATCGATGGCGTTTGACCTTGGATACGCGATCCTGGCCAAGGCGAGCATGTCCATCTCCAAGCTCAGACCCAAATTTGATATCTCGATCCCACTGTTTGGTAAACAGTACCAAGAAAGAGGCGGGGAACCTGGACAGGCTTCTGATAACAACTTTTCTAACAAGAAGTACGTCGCTGCGTTCAAAGGCAAGAGATACGTCCATGGGATTGGCTCGGAGACGCGAAATGCTCTGTACCATCTACACAACGGCAGGGATATGGTGTTTGTGACTACGTGCCGACATGGCAAGGCTTGGAGGGAACTCCAGGATGAACACTGTCAGCAGGATAATCAGGAATATGATACGTAAGGAAAATTAAAATAAAATTTTAAATGTTTTTGTAGTTCTTGGAAGCGTTTTTATGGGATAGTTCCATGGGATAATTTTTGGTAATTTGTGTTGACTTTGAACAGTTTGGCTGGTTTAAGGTCTGATTTGACAATTGTTTACTAGAATGATTTTATGAAATTGTTTGATGGATTGTGAATGTTTAAAAATTTGGGCTTTTGTTCCAGGTATGACTATGAAATTTTATTGATGAACGCAACCTTTTGTCTTGTACCAAGAGGACGTAGACTTGGTAGTTTTAGATTTTTGGAAGCTTTAAGAGCAGGCTGCATACCGGTAATTCTGAGCAACGGCTGGGCTTTGCCTTTTCATGACCGCATCGACTGGAGCCAGGCGGTTATTTTTTCTGATGAGAGACTATTATTTCAGGTTTGTTTTTCAATTCAATTCAACACTTCTTCATATCAATTTATTCCAGAATCAAGTTAAAATTAACCAACTGGTTTTTTTTTTCAATCAATGTTCATTTGATTATCCGTTTACAGATTCCTGATATTGTTAGATCGATTGAAAAAGACCAAATATTTAAACTTCGACAGCAGACTCAGTTCCTTTGGGAAAGGTACTTTTCATCGATAGAAAAAATTATATTCACTGTCTTTGAGGTGAGGACATTCATTTGTAATAAAAGTAGCAAGAAGTTTCATCAGATTCGGTGTAAGTTCATTTGATTTATGGAATTCAATTTTTGCAGTGTGTGCGAGAACGTTTGAGCTGGGAGGAAGTGAGAGAAGGCATTCTGTGGAACAGCAACCCAGGCGCTTTGGCTGTTTTTCCACAATTCGCCGATAGTCAACAAGAACTCCCATTCTCGAATAGTAATCCCGGCAAAACTTTCACGGCAATTATTTATTCCCAGCTGGGATCAACTGCTGTACTTTATAGACTGCTAAAAAGCATCGCCAAAAGCAAATATTTAGATAAGGTAAAGACGTTCTTCATTTACATATTTCAATTATTATTATAATTATAATTATTATTATTGTTGTTGTTGTTGTTATAATTCAAATTTGTTTTATGTATTTCTCTCCTGCAATAATTAGTGAATAATTATTTGATTGAAATTCATTGCATTTCAGATTATTTTGATGTGGAATTCTGACGTTCCAATTCCCAAGAGACCGCGTTGGCAGGGCATCAGAGCGTCCATTCAAGTTGTAGCCATCGAAGGGATATCACAGCGATTTTATCCCCACGTATTCATTAAAACTAGTGCAATATTATCATTAGATGAAGACGCGGTTCTCAATACTGATGAGATCGATTTTGCCTTCACGGTTTGGCAAAGTTTTCCTGACAGGATTGTCGGATATCCAGCTAGATCTCATTATTGGGACGATTCTAAGGTAACTTGAACATTAAAAATCTCAGAACACCAAAATTCACGAATTTTTCTTGAGAAAAAATTAGAAAATTAATTGTTCATTTGTTTGTAGCGTTCATGGGGGTATACGAGCAAATGGACAAATGAGTACAGTATTATTTTAACGGGGGCTGCGTTTTATCACCGTTATTATAATGTTTTGTACACCGAATTACTAAGTTCTACTCTTCACAAAACAGTCCAGCAGTCGCAAAATTGTGAAGACATACTTATGAATTTTTTAGTCAGTCATATAACTCGTCGACCTCCTATCAAAGTCACTCAACGGAAGTTATATAAAGATACATCAACTGGAATAAGGTATATAATTACAAGGTTTCATTTGTTGTAATTAGAAAAAAAGATGATTACTAACATGGTAGTTTGATTATTAATCTTTTTCTTACTTTTTAGGTCACCCTGGAATGATCCTGATCACTTTATACAGCGACAAACTTGTATGAACACTTTTGTCGCTGTGTTCGGTTATATGCCATTGCTGAGATCGAATGTCAGGCTTGATCCAGTTCTTTTCAAAGATTCCGTGAGCAATTTACGAAAAAAGTATCGACAAATCGAATTAGTTCACAATTAAAAAAGTCAAATTGTACAGCAATCGTCGTTTAATGTTAAGTGGACCCTTTTGGTTTTTGTTATTGAATAATTTTTCATGTTTTTATATATGTATAAATTGTATAAATCCACACTGCATTCAAGTAAAAGACTGAAACATTTTGTATTTTAAGTTTTAACTCTAAGGTTTATTTGTACATTTTATTTAGGGTTTTATCAAATGAATTTTTTTATTGTAAATGTTATTTTAGTTGCAACATTGCTTTTATATTGCATTTTACAGTTAGTGCTCATGTGGAACGATTTTATACCGGTGTGCCATATACACGAACAAGTCATCAACATGTTTAGGTCTTTTACTTCGATCGAATTTTTAATCATACAAAGCGAATATTTGTACAAAAACTAGCTAATAAATATATGAAAATGATGGGAATGTGGTTTCATTTCTGCCTGGGAAAAAATGGATTTTTCTCTTAGAAATTAAAATGGCGTTTAATTTTTAATTTTTTTAATTTTTTAATCTCTCTCATAAGTGCACCTTATGTAGTTACAGAAAAAGTTGTAAAAGTGATTATGACATTCAAAATCTATGTCGAAATATACAAATTTATAAATATTATCATTACTCGATTTTCCATGTCTCGTTCAGTTCGTTGAAAAATCATAGTTACAAAATAAATAGATATGATCATTACTATGTACATGAGAAAAATTGCAGCACTGTTAAATCCTATGATCGTATATATATATCATTTTTGTTTTAGTAATTGTGGAAGAAACAACGTGGTGTTACAATAGTTTGAAAACAAATACTGAAAATAAATTGTTTCATATGTTTCGCATAAAAATATTCTTCATTTTTCAATAAGATCAATAAATATAAAGTATCATTAGGAATACTACTTCTAGGATGCGTTTTCAGTCAACGAAAAATACACATATTTTATACATTTGTATAGTTTTGTTTTGCCTTCTTTTTTTAATTAATAAATATCCTTTTCGAAAGATATCGAAAGACACCAAACACGTAATATAAATGCTTTAGTATATATTAAATTGAATCCAACGAGGGGAGGGGCGTTAATTAATATTTTTAATGTACTCAGTTTGGAGATTCCCTAGTTTATGTTTAATTTCGTTAAAAGTAGGTCTTTTTTCAGGTTGTAAATCCCAGGCCTGAAAAAATGATTATGATTTAAAATAAAATTTATTTTCAAATTGCAACGTATCGTTATGTTGTTATTAATTTGCAGTACTTACCTGTTTCATTATTTCATAAATTTCGGGAGGGCAACCATCTGGAGGTTCCATTTTGTATCCTTTCTCAACGCACCTTACTACGTCAGCTAATTGCTATAAAATTGACATTAAAATATCATTACAAAATTGTAACTACAAAATTAAAGATATCAATTGTTTGATCTCAACTTACAATTCTGGGATAAGGTACACGGCCAAACGAGTAAATCTCCCATAATAGGATACCAAAACTCCACATATCGGACTTGTTTGAAAATTTCTAAAAGCAGATTATAAAATACGAGATCAGTACAAACCACAGTTTCAATTTATTAAAACTCTTTCATTTTGAAATGTGAAATAATGTTTCTTACATTGTGTTTTAGTGCTTCAGGCGCAGTCCATTTAATAGGCAACTTTCCACCATCGAGTGAAAAATTTTCATCTCTAGCTAGACCGAAATCGGAAACTTTAGCAGAACCATCTTCCGCGACCAAGACGTTTCTGGCAGCCAAGTCTCTATGTACAACATGTCTTGATTCTAAGTAAGCCATGCCTGCACACGTATCACTGAAATGATAATTTACAAAGTTGAATAAAAAACAATCAATTCATTTTCGAATACAAAAAAAACCTTCATCTTTCATTTATATTAAAATAATTGAAACATAAAAATGAAACATTGGTTTTGAAATATTGTAACTGAAATGATAATCTTACTAGGCAAAATTAATCTGATCTTTCTTCGAGACGTGCAATCTCCCCCTAGACCTTAGGTAATCAACAAGCGAGCCCTTGCTCATATACTCAGTGACTAAATACATATGTTGGTTATTAAAAACCAGTCCCAGCAGCTTGACGAGGTTATCGTGGATCAACGAGGTCATCAGACTGGCCTCAGCAAGGAACCTCTGAGCCGCCTCGCTATTGTCCTTGAGCATCTTAACCGCAACCTTCTCGCCCTTGTAAACCCCTAGCATGACATCGCCGAACTCGCCCTTGCCTATGCACTCGCGCAACTCCAAGTCTTGCATTTGTATCACCCATCCTGCCTCAACGAAGGCTTTCGGGTCGACACAAAAATCTTGTTTTCCCTGTTTAGGCAACGGCGAGATCAACTGCGTACAAAGACCATCCGCGTCTTGTTCGTAGTGCTCCACCAGCAGAGCCAGATTTTCAAAAAATTCCTCATCGTCGATTGTCAGCTGGTTGTTTCTGTACTTGACTCGGTAGTGCTGCACTCGACCTTGGTAGCACACACACAGTGTGTAGTCTCCTGGGAAGTTCGTTGATTCGCGAACTAGGAACAGCCCGTCTTCTCTTGGTCTCAGCAATCTTTCCGCCGTCTCTCGTGATATTTTGCCATGAAACCAGCTGTCGGAAAGAAATCTATTAGTTTTCAACCAAATTTCAGTAAGGCATTATTCAAAACAATAAGAAAAAACAAACAGATAAGAAACCTATATCTACAACGATTATCTGCTCTAGTCTAAGACACAGCTTCTAATATTTTATCCATACCTTGACCCCCCCTAATCTATCCTTAACAATCTTCTGTCACTTTTCCTTCATCATTTTAAGAAAAGGGAAAAAGTTCAAAGTTACAACTCAAGAAACTTGAGAATATGAAACAGGTGATAACTAATGATAAAAAATGAACAATTGATTTTGACTTTTGATAATTATTACTCGTGCAATCGAATGGTTTCTGATGAACTATGGACTTTTCTTTTCTTTCTTTTTCTTCTTTTAAACTACTAGGGTGTGAGAAACAAAATGTTACTTACGGCATTGCATTAAGTTTAACTTCATGCCTTGGATTGATGGGCAGGGCTGTGTTTTTGCTAGTGGTAATGTTAGAGGTAATAATTACCGCCGAATCAACGACATTTGTCTGTAACGATGCAGTTTGAGTAGAGCTAACGTTCGAGTGGGTTGTCATTGTACACAACGAGTTGGACAGATTGTTCAGTGATGTCAAGTTAAGGGAGCTAACGGGCTGTTGATCAACAATTGGTTTGATCGTTTGAGACGTTACGTTCGAAGGTAGCGATTGATGATTTTGATTGCAGTTAAGTAGCGTTTGTCGGATAAGTGCTGAGACGTTTGGATAACCATTATTGACTTTAGAGTACATAGGCATTTCAGCATTTATCACTGCAGAATTGGTTCACGTCCTGGATAAACATACAATTTGATTAGTCACCATTTTATATATAAACCGCCGAGTTCAAAAATAGTTCAAGTCCATTTTTTGTGAAATTAAGTCAAGATTAGAGATAAATTTATTTTTTATTTCACTTTTGAAATTAAAAGGTGAGATTGTTTTTTCACTATGATTGCTGTAATGTACATACATTTTTTTATTCAACTTTTTATAAGCTTAAAATTAAGCAAAGATGAAAATGGACTTACACCATTTTTTAACTCGACGGCTTATATTTTTTTCTCATTTTTTATTTTCTTTCTTCATTTTTTACGATGCTTTTTTCAAACAAACAATTAGATTAGTCACCATTTTATATTTTTTCTTTTGCTCTTTACAACAAGTATTTTACATTCATCGTTTTTTTAAATAATTGTTTTTACGTTTTATTACAAAACACTAGGTAACATTTAAACATTCAAACTGAAAGATTGATCATTAAATTATACAGACATGCAAAATCATACATGTAGTAGTAAATTGGTCATTTCATTGATTTTGTGATAGTAAAAATGATATAAGTACCTTTCATAGTTTAGTCCATAGGATGGATTTATTAATCTAGAATATTAGCATCATTAGATAGAACCTTTTATAGTCGAGACAAGATCGTTAATATTAATAGAGAACCTGAAAATTAAAGAAACTGATTAATAGTCCGTCGAAAACAATGATTTTTTTCAACAATTATTGTGCATTTTAAATATCCAATCTTATCTTAAATTTTATTTTTAGCTGATATTCTAATATAGATTATCGACTTGTTGGAAACTTGTGGAAATTCGTGAACATAAATTGAAGCAAATTCAAAATTTTGCTCACTTTGTTGTTAACAAGTACCAAAATTTAGTTGAAATACATTTTATTTTATAATATCAGGAAAAAAACAAAACACAAACAAACGATAGACTTGAAATAAATAAACAAAAAATAAACAGATGAACGACCAAAGTTATTTGAACAAATTATTATAGTTGTTTGGAGGTCGAGAATCAAGGTCGATTATAAAAATGTGGAAATTCCAAACTCATCAAATTGAAACGCGTCAAAATGTTAATGTATTCCCGATGACAATTTTCGGGTACACAAAAAAGGCGACTAATAAGATTTCCTCAAAGCCGCCAAATTTTACTTCACACTCCGATTGAAAAAACTTGAAACCTCACAAAAAAACAAGTCGGAGCACCAGCCGCGAGCGGAAAATTCTGTTGGTTCGTGACAATATTAGATGCGACCGAACCTAACCTCAAAATCTCTGTTGGTCGTTTTTACTCAATTGCTCGGCGTAAATTGATTGATAAATGTTCGTTCAAACGACAGCCGATCACGCAATTGATTAAATCGCGAGCGCAAACTCGTCGCATGCATAAATAACAATAAAAACAAAGACGAATATTTACCGTGAGCAAATGGACAGCACTGTTGTCAACAATATTGGACAGTGTTATTCGATTGTTTATACCCTCAACATGGTAACTTGAATTGTATTGTTGGGTACCGGACAATGCCTGTCAGCGGCCGCAACGAAACTCGCTGCTGCAGCAACTCTAGGCCGTCAGAAAAGTCGAGGAAAATTCATCGATGTCGACCGTGCTGGCCATATCGCCGTAAATGACATGTTTTCATTTCTGAGAATACTCTGTCACGGATATGAGCGGTGTCATTAGCACGTAGATCATCTCTCCGTTTACTTTATCAAACGGTCCTTCAAAAAATTTTTCCCTCCGTTCTGTTCAAAATTTTCCCAATTTAATCAAATTCAACTTTGATCTCGCAGCATTTTCGGGGAGTAACGCAACGTATACATCCACATTTACATTCTTGCTATATATGTATAGGTATATAAATAGCACCTGCAAGAGAAAGAGAGACAGAGAGAAGGAATTTCGCGTTTGGCGCCGAATGTTTGTCTTTCCTTTTCAAATAATTTACTTAAAATGTTTATTTATTTTATAACTTGCAAATACTCTTATTTATTTATTAATTTTTTGTTTACATTATATTTATCACTTGTCACTTTTCATCAGCAAACAAAAAAGTAAATATTTTAAAATTGTTACGAAATATAATATTTATAAATGCTTTTGTTTATAAAGTTATGTTTTTTATGTTTTATTCGCAACTTTTTTGTGTCATCTCTCACAAAATGGAATGGAAAAAATTGTGTCACAAGAAAAGAGCGGAGATATTTTTGGATCTGGCGGAGGATATCATTACATTTCTCTCAAATGCATCACTATGTGGCAGTCGCGTATCAATTATCTTTTGAATGAGGCGGCCACGGCTGGACTGGATCAAATGAATAGAATCAAAGCAGCCTTTATGCAATGCAATGCTTTGTTGATACAGAAATGCAACTTCCTCAATTTACTTCTTAATCATCTGCAAATGAATTCGACTTTTTTATATTTTGATTATATGACGTTTGATATCTGTGTGCGTTTCAAATGCATCTGACAAAATGAATGAAAAAAAATAGAAAGTAAAAAATTTTACATTTTGAGGTGGCAACAAAAGAGAGGTTTTAACTATATGCATTTATTTAAATGGAAATCTTTTGAAAATAGGGAAACGCTGTTTTCTGATTAC
>JAAMPD010001706.1:0-21149 GCA_025266255.1 Trissolcus basalis | reverse complement strand
GAAAAGATAGGAAAATAACGAACGGAAAAATTAAAAAAAAAAAAAGAAGATGGAGGGGAAATTTTAAACAAAAATTACAAATTCAAATGTGTAAATAGAAGAGCAGCCTGTTCGTTCAGACCAGATAAATTCCAACTATTCAAACACGATATTTGAGGGACAAAAAAATAACGCATTGTACAAACTCGCCTAATGTAAATATAGGTTACTGCCTGTTTGTAACTATTTGCTTCTAACCTCATGTTTATCTGTGCATTTGCGCAGCCCTTGTAATTAATTCCTTGTCCCTTTTTTGTTAATTTCTGTACAAACAAGTCACTTCACGAGTGAAACTCTTAAAAACATCAAACAAAACAGACGTAGGAAAGAAAAAGTGCGGTGTTTTTCCGCAAGTGAAATGCATCAATTTTGCAAGAAGAGATTCGTTTATTTTTGTATCCGGTACGATCGTATGTAAACGAATGCAAAGGCCATTACAATTTCATGCAAAGGATGAAAAGTTTATGATTTGGAAATTGTGATTTCTGCTTGTTCGTATAAGAATTATCATACCGAAATATAGAAGAGGCAATAAAAGATTATATGGCACAAGTTGAAATTTGTAGGCAGGGTGATTTGAAAGTAAGAGAAGAGAGGAAAAGCGAGCTAGTGATGGGGCGCATGTAGGATTTAAATGAAGTAGAATTCTCGATTCGCAGTGCAAACAATAACAAAAGTGGGACTACTTAAATGTTAAACTACCAAGTGCTGTCAGAGCGAGCGCTTCTGGTTGGAACGGCAAATCGAGTTGGCGAACAATTTATTTATGGTGCCTGTCGCGCGGATTTCCGAAGACAACAAGGAATCTTAGCAAAAGTTTGCCAACGCGCCGCAGAGAGTCTCGCGCTCACGCCTAATCAGCGTAGCTTTTTAATGAGATTTCGTCCATCAAACAAAAAGAGAGAAACAGCTTATACCTTTCGATCAAACACGCTACCGTACAAAAATTTAGGCCACACACTCTGGTTTCGGCAAGGATGACACAGCGACGCACAAACAGATGTTACACCGGGCTTAATTTCGCAATCGAAGTGGGAATTTAATTAGTGGGAGTATCGAAGCAACGTCGAACACATTAATCCGGTGTGCACATGTCGTCGTAAGAGAATAGGCACAACCACCGCTTATTAGTTCAATAATTCGAGCGCCACTGTGTGTGTTGTGTGTGGCGCTCAAATGATTGCGCACAAAGGTGGGACGACCGGCACATTATATTCGCCCACATTTCTTGGGCGCGTGTGTCGGTCTCGGATGTAGGCACACAGGCCTCCCCCGATTTTACCATTACAACAGATTGGGCGAACCCATTCTACATGGACACTTACGTTACCCGTGTAATGCGATTTGCTTCATATTCAACGACTACATAATGCAATCCTGTTCGATTGCGTTCGTTTAATTGATATCAGTAATCGATTGATCGTCGAACGACAATTTTGCCCGTGTCGAATTTCAAAAACTTGTTGAAATTTCGAAAACTCATTGGACGATACAAAATGCTATTCATTCAGAGAACCAAAAAAAAAAAAAAAAAAAAAATGAGGCGCGATAGAAAAATTCGTCACCGGTAATGTCGTTCGTAGATCAAGTTTTATCAGCTTGAATAAAAGCTGTAAATATGGTCAGATAAATTACAATGGGGAAATAGCGCACATTTGCCATGCGAATAGGCAACGCTCGTTTTCAGAGATAGTGCTGTTATTTTAAGTAATATATAATTATTTGCTTATAAAGTGGAACAACTAGTGAACCAAATAAACTAATTTGTTTCGAGCAACAGGTTTTGCCGAGAATTATGAAACGCCGCCGATTAAATTTATTGCAGACTCCTATTTCTGGTTCCTTTTTTGTTTCAATTCGTACTCACAATTAGCCCAGTTAAATTTTGTAGAGTTTTGACGTGACGTACCTGCAATAAAAAAGAAAAACAATACAGAATAAACAAACCAGTTGTGAAATTTCGATAATACCAATTCATAATATTTGTCTTCAATTATATAGGTAATCACGACGCAGCTCCACTAAATTCACGATGGATCGAGAAACTGTC
This sequence comes from Trissolcus basalis, assembly GCA_025266255.1. Classification (NCBI taxonomy): domain Eukaryota; kingdom Metazoa; phylum Arthropoda; class Insecta; order Hymenoptera; family Scelionidae; genus Trissolcus; species Trissolcus basalis. Next base: position 19,060 of record JAAMPD010001706.1, on the reverse strand, counting down.
GGCGTGCCAATAAACACGTTTCAAATTAGGACGCAATTTTTTTCAACTTTGCCTGTTGAACTGGAGAGATTCATCGACATTACTTTTGTTCTCCCCTTCGATCCGTGAGTTGAAACTTTTTCAAATCTGTAAGAACTTATATAATAAAATTCGAAATGGATAAACTTGAATCATTACTGCGAGCCACGTGACCTTACCAATATACGAAAGCCACTCGGACCGATCCATGTTTCGTGATCTTTGTTAGCTGAACGAGGCACGCAATTCAAGTTTCTGCGAGAAATGAAGTCATATGACTCTCTTGACTGGTCTCTCATATGAGTCGGTGCGAGGTAAACTTTAATGACCCCAAAGTAGTTTGGCCATCATGAAATCGGTCTCCGTAATCGCTGCCAACGTTGCCTTTGCCTCGTAACATTTTCGTCCCAGCGATTACGTACATCCAAGAATAATGAATGAACATTCGTTAGGTTAAACCACCGACTGTACTGTCGGTAATTTATCGACGGCCATTTGGTCCGTGCTTTTTTGTATCGGCCTCTCTCGGCGCTCATTTAAAAAAAGATGATCAGCAAATAAGTTTCCACTCGTATAACTGGCTGACGAGTATTGCGACGAAAAATTGGATTTGCATGAAATATTGCGACGGCCAGTAAACGGGTTAATTCAACGTTGACGCACACTTCGGTCATATTGACCGGGGAAATCAATCATTTGCGTTGAGGGGTCGTTATAACCTTAAATGCGTGAATTGGCGCGAACCCACTAAATGCACACGTAACATGATTTTCTCACATCTAACCCGACCATTTTCGCAGAAATTAAAGTCCGCGTGACGATATCAAATCCCCACAAATGTTCCAGACAAGTTGATTAAGATGGACGATTTTGATCAAACGAACGTTCCCGGCTTCTATCGGGTACGTATGCATTTTATTTTTCCGCCACCGCAAATACGACATAACCTTTAACTTTGTTAGTTTTTTTTTCTTTTTTTTTGTTCCCCCCTGTTTTTTTTTATACTGCGTTTCGTAGTTCTTATACGCGCTACAATATGAAACTGGGATCGCTGTTATTAAAAATATATATCGTTTACCACCATTTCATACGATTCTAAATTGGCGCAGTAAATTAAAATACGTGATAAAAAAAGACTCGACTTGTTTTCCACGTTATGTGCCATAAAGAAAGAATGTGCAAAAAAGTGGTAACTTTGTCCAATTATGAACTGCTGACTATTTTGTGTTGGCTCATCCTTTTTGTTATTTAGTATTTTTCATATTAATTCAACTTAAATGAGAACACATTTTCTAACTCAATGAATGACCCGGATATTAAATTTCTTGTTACACGGGTAGCACACAGTTTTTAACAATTATATTAAATCATAAAATGAAAGGTAAAAAAGTGTTCGGTTGTTTGTATGTTTTTTTTTTATTATGAATGAATTGGGGGATTTTATTTCATTTTAATTCTGCTGTTTTTAATTTCAATCTCAAAATGATAATGACGTGCCGAGGGAAAATGTCGAGATTCAGTTTGCGGGACAATTTTATTAACCGCCCCGGCAAATCATTTTTATTACACCGATTTCTGTTACACTGCTAGAATCAATGTTTAATTTCAATTAAAATTCTGTGTATTTAAAGCGAACCACAAGCTTCTAGCAATCCGAATGCAAATTTGATTTCGATTAGATAGAAAAGAGCCTCAATAATGAAACTGTAGGCAAACTCTTATATTTTTTCTTGTTATCGTTATTGAATTTTCCCGATGGACCATTTCGAAGCAACTAAAAAATATTACGAATTCCGATATTCGAATTATAACCGATGGTAAAAATGGTTTACATGTTAATCCGACGATGTTTCATTAAAATTTATTGAGCAGCTAGGGGCAGGTTGTGACACGTAATAATAATGACACTATAACTAAATTTGATACAGTGACACACATTAATTAATGTACTATTTTTCCTCATTCTTTTAATTATTTCCATTTCACCGTCGGTACAATTTCAATTTTAATAAAACAACAAATTTATTCGAGTGTACGATTGGCCCCTGAAATATAACAATGTAAACCAATGTAAAATATTTTATTTTATGGAATTTCATAAAAAGGCGGTTGATGATTTATAAATACATTTTATGAACAGTTCAATAATGTTGACTTAGAGAAATTGGAAAGAAAAAAAGAAAAAAAATTTGATCCCGCGTCTCCTGTGCCACTTTAACAATCGTTCTGACAAAAACAATAAAATTACAACAAAATTGAGTTGTCAGGGAACGTGTACAAAATTGAAGGTTATATGACATTTCGTATATGTGTCAACTTTATTTTTCATTTTATATTCTTGTTGTGTTTTGCGTACAGTTTGAATTGTAAGGTATGAAACATTTTTATATACGACGAGTTTCATCTTTATCGTGCTTTTGTTATACGTTTGTTTTATTGCCAAAATGAAAAAAAGGGGGAAAAATGTAAAGAGATAAAAAGCCCGGAGAGATAGCAAGTGACCTCTTTGAGAGGTGACGCGGGATCAGCTTATTGTATAACAATTTATAATAATGTGATAAGACGCGGCTGTTTGGAAAGGCGCTTTGCGAGTCTGCAGTTGATGAACCGCGCCGTGCGGAGTAACGTGAAACCTCGGAGCTGTCGGGCGAGGCGAGCGAAAATTCTCAGCAATGAATATACCCAAAGTATGAAATATGCAGCGCGTATAGGTGTATGCGAATATTATGTACTATTTGCTAAGCGAATTCAAACGCAGATTGAACATTTGCGGAATCGAAATAGATAATTTCGTTTTCATCAGGCTGAAATATTCAGACTCCGCATATATTTCCGGCTGACGAATTTCTATAGGTTTTGCTTGTACAGGGTATATAAGTTCAATCGAACTGGCAATCGTGTTCGTTCGAATAAAGAATGAAAAAGAAAAAAAAAGGTCAGACAAAATCCGATTACAAATTAAGGGTTCGTGTTTGATCCGCCTAGTTATTTTCGTTCAATTAATTTATCGGCCGATGCGCGCATTGTAAAACGAGCAACGAATTGTAATTACGTCAGTTTTTGCAAACAATTGTTTCGGCAACACGCGGTGATTTAAATTGCGAATTCCAGTGGCGCTTTTATGCCGGCGCGAGTAAGGTCATTTCTCTACCGTCAAATCTCTTTTCTCACTGTGCACACACTCTTGGATCTATTTTTAGCCCCGACAAGTTACGCTGAATGTTTATATCTGAAAGAAAGTCAAAGTAAAACTTTACGCGAATAATGGACACACCAAAAACACGCAACCGTTAAACAAACTTCGGTCGGCTATTTTCTTTTTTTTTCCACCTCCCATTTTACCTTCTTTTTTGTTTTTTTGTTTTGTTTCTCCACTATTTGTTTTGCCTTTTTGTTTATTCATTTGTTTATTTGTACATTCGTTTAAAATGAAATCAAATTTTAACACTCCCTGCTTCAGTCCTGTGGAAAATGAATATTGACAGCCAAGTGTTCAAACATTAAACTATTCAGTTTCATGTTTACAGTATATTTATTTTTTCATCCGGGATTGTTTAACGCGACGACCAACCTCGAAGGTAAAATATATATCGGCACCGCGAGAACGACTTTCCAAGGCAGTGTTTGATTTCTGCTTTTATATACTTTGCGGTTTCTAAACCGCGTGGCGACCCTCTTGTACCAGCTTTATGCCAAGTTGGACGACAAAAGCGTTTTGTTCAATGAATGGAGTCCGCGTATGCCAGCACATAAGTGCAGTTGTTTTGTGCTCGCTCGCGCATATTTTTGTGTCTTCTACCCATGCGCAAAGTTATTATAATGTCACTCGCGTTCGTAATATGTCCGTTTTATTTTCACTTCCAACTGCGAAATCGCCCCACGATGAAAGCCCAGGCGCACAAACAGTTGAGCAAAAACTCGATTCTCTGATGTCAGTGGAAATTTGAGTTGCGACACGATCGGGTCCAAAAATTTGATCCCACCAATAAACTTTTCCACATTTTTTCATGGCAAAAAAATTACCTTTGTCTGTTACGCGCCCCGACTCTTAATTAAAATCGAATCCTTCAAGACCGACACGCGACGTAAAATCTCCATTCTCTCTTAATACTTTTATACTTCTCTCGCGCCGATCGTTATGGGACTGTTTCTTTCTTTCTTTTTTTTTGCATTTTTATTGCGTGTGCATTCGATGGAAATTTTTAATTGGCCTGATACTCTCCGGGTACATTTGAAATCGTGTTTCCCGAGCCGATTACAATATCTAATGAAGCCGGTTGTTCACCGAACTGACGGCGCCGATACAGTTTGTTAGAATAAATTGCTCTAATATTTCCACCACGCTCCCATGATAAGATGAGTCATCCCAGAATAAAACCCCTCACGTGCCAGCGCTATAATTTTTGTCCCCTGACCATTCATGTGCAAAGCAAATACACGCTCCGCACCGAGATAAAACACTCGAGCAAAAATTTTTGCGACGTTTTCCGAGAGATGAAATTCTCTCCCTCGGCATCGTCAGAAAATAAGTTGAATAATCGAAGGCGAATTTTGTATAATCGTTCTGCACGGGCGATTTGAAAATTGGAAGAAGAAAAAAAAAAGTGTCCCCCCAAGTTTGAAACGATGTGTGACAGCTCATCAGTTCAAAGGGGGTAACAAAAAGAAAGTTTCTTCTCGTGGCCAAAAAAGTTGTGACCCAAAAAAGTTACGAAGAGTTATGAGAGGAGACGAAAAAAAAAAGTGAAAAATAATGTTAGAAACACTTTGCGTTCACACCAGGTTAATTAATTTTGCATGAGTGGTGCGAAAAAGAAAAATGATGATAAACAGTTGGATTATTACCGGGGGTTTAGTAAAAAAGAATTAGAATAATTGTATAATTTGGGGCTCGAATTCAACCCGAAGGTGTAAAAGAGTGAGACGGACGAACTCGACGTAGGCACGCTAGGGAACGTGCAGGAACGACAACGTCAAGAATTTCGAAGCAAGACTCTGTGGCTCGTCGCAGGAGTCTATCATACGTCATATAAATACGCTGCCGACGTCGCACGATATCTACATAAGCGACTTTTAACATGTAGGCAAGTGTATAGTCGGGCATCAAACGCATGGTGAATATACGTCCAAGTGAATAAAGACCCACTCACAACATTATTATTATTAATGAATACGTCTAATTGCTGCTACTTGTTAGAGGTAAAAAAAAAGTCGTGAATTCTGATGAAGCTTGGAGTGTGTTGAAACATTGTTGAAACTCAATTAATAACGCTATTATATCTCTTCCTATTCAAATTAAAATATAAAGTTCATGTTGAAATGATAAAAATAAATAACGCTTTCATTTGTGAATATAGGTGTTGTCGATAAATAATGTTGTTTGTTATAAGACTGAATATTTCTTGAACAAATATCAATGCAATTGTAATTATTCTGTTCCAATAATGATGGGAACGTATATTCATGCGGCGGTGTTTGTTTGATTACTAAAACTCTCTAATCGAATAATTAGGATCTGACATACATAACTATTGGTAAGCTGGAACAATGGAGCTCAAACATGCACGTTTCCGAATACAACTATAAATAACATTTGATCGTGCACAAACCTGTATAGAATATGGATTATTTTAATAATCACTATATAATACATGACGCTTGTTATAGAAAAGAAAATGGTGGGCAAAAAAGTTCGATTGAAATGAGTGATGGAAAAAAAAATAAAATAAAATATACTCCAATGTGTACTGCACGTCGCCGGAAAATGTCAAAATACGTGTATTTCATACGGAAATGGAATTCTTATAAAATCTCAATAATCAACCAAACGAGTATTGTAAAAAGATGAAAATATGTGCATGGCGGAGCTGAATGCAAGTACTTTCCAGTATTTCATTTCATTACGACAAACAAATGCGTAGTGCATTATTCGTTCTTCATTTACGGGCTCAAAAAATGCGATGCTCGCTTTAATGAATAAAAGTCGTAACATTGAAAAAACGAAAAATACATATTCAATAGCTCGAACGGTAATTCCGTTGGTATTAAAAATACAGCTTCAGCTTGGATAGATAGTTAAAACAAACAATATTATTAAAAAGTTTCCCAATATCCCTCGATTAATCACATTTTATCCATATATTTTTCAATAATTCTAATGAAACTCGCTGAAAATATCGTTTACATTTTAGATAACAACATTTTGTTTGACATACCGGGCTCGAAGTTATTTGTACTCGTATATCGCCGGGGTTAAAAGTATTTTGTTGGTGTGAAAGAAAAAACATGAACGAACAAATTACAACGGTTACGATATTTTTCAATACGGTTGACGAGGCACGAATGTAACCAACAAAACAAATGTATTGTTAAAAAAAGNGTGTAATAATTGTTAATAACTCGTCATTTGAAATCGCAGTAACTCAATAATCTCAAGTTCTTCGAACAAACTGGAATCAAATTAATTTGTACCTTTTTTTTTGTTCGAAAAATATTGAATTGTAAAAATGTTGGATGTAATAACATTGATATTGCATGAACGTTCCGCCTGAATGCAAAATAATAAATGAAAACATATTGAGTTAAATATCCAATATCATGCTATTTAAATTAAAATATCAAATTCAGAACCTCGGTGGAGTGATAAATTTTTTTTTCCTGTTATTTCAAGCAGTTACCTTTTTTTTATCTGATCTCGTACTTCTAATCAGAACAAGTAAATTTAATTTACCTACAATATTAATCACAATTTATCACGCTGATTATGCACAGTAAATTTGACAGACAAAAAAAGTGACTGAGCATGAGTGTGTAATTGATAAGGCTGACCAATTGAAACCCATCAAGTGTAGCCAGGTGTGTTTACCACACAGAGGGGGCTTAGATTTGTACAATATATTTTTTTCTTTTTTTTTTTTTTTTTCGTTACCATCCGACTCATATTTCCATTTAAAGTAATGCTCTCTGAACTTATAAAAAAATGAAATAAAGTTTCCATTTTGGGAATTTGGGATTCAGCGGTGGCGCTATAAAATAAACAGACCATACTACGGCTGCGTGCACAGCATGGTTGTTGCGACATCAGGAGAATCCTAAAAATCAGATTTTTCATTTCATCTGAATTATTGCGGCACTTGCTTTTTTGTCTGGCTCATCGAGAGCAATTTTATACGGTTAATGAATCAATTGTTTGAATAGCCATACAAATAGGATCTTGATTAAATCTTCTGTTCGATAAGTGTTAATGAAAAAAATTGAAGTTAAAGAGAGCNGAACTGCAATAAACATTTATCTGTGTGGCTCGATAAATCTCACTGTCCGGGCTCAGCGGAGAGAATTCAATCAGCGGGCTTAAAAAATGCAATTAGTTTTTCCGCGAAGAAAAACACAACTCGGATCTTGAAACAATTTGAAACGAACGGAAGACGAAACGGAAGAGTAACCGTGGAGAGTGTATAGGAAAAAAGTTGTTGACGGGAAGCGTTGAGTACTTCTGCATTTATGTAAGTATGTATAGCGATGTGAAAAATAGTGCCTCCTCGGGTCGCCCTCTCCTGGACACCTAATGTTCTTTGCGACCGGGGAGACTCTTTTTTGCAACTAAGGCTCGTGAATATTAATAAGACTAACGAGCTCCGTAATGTTCGTAATGATGTTAGATTGCAGACTATGTCGGTCAACTAAACGCTCGCATCAAGACGAATATTCTTCCAACTTTTTTTGTTATTTTTCCCTGCGACAATTTTTTCAACCGTTTATTTACCTTTCTTCGTTAGGCCATTCTTTTTTTGCTTTTTTATTTTGACAAACGACCCTGTTGACAAACCTCCTTTTTTTCCCGCCCCTCCCTTTTGCAGCAAATGAAATGTTATCAGATTGTAAAAAGGCTGAAATTTGTGTGACGACTTTTCGACCCCCACGATGATATATTCCGAACGACATCGTGAACAGTATGACAAGCGACGTTGCCAGCCAGAGCCAACTTTATTGGCAAAAAAATTTTCCGCCTAATCTAGAACAATGATATAATTTGTCTCTGGGATAGATAACCTGATAAAAACTACAAACGTGAACTCATGCTACATTGCAGCACGTAGTGTGCAGCACCGTGTGTGCAGTGGGAAACAACCGCAATCGGGAACGTTATTATCTTTAATTCGTATCAACGAGTCACTGTCACTGATGCATAGTTTTCATTGAGGTATTGTCGTTCCTCTACGCACATTTAAAAATGTCTTCATTTCATCGCCATTGATACGTTCCCAACACCGATTCAACAAAGGATTTTTTTGTCCTCCTCAAGGGTTGAATGATTCGGACAAATCGAATGGATTTTTCCAAAAATTTTCCACACTGAGAAAAATTTACTTCTTTCACTGAATTATATTTTCTAACTACATTCTGGCGTTTATAGTTAGAACTGGAAAGGTAGTAGTTATACTACTAAAATTCTAATTATCGTAACTATACTCAGTTTGACTATATTCTCTAGATCGTTTTTTGATAAACTCAAAATTGTCACGACGAAAAATTAGTGTAATAATAACTTGATTTTTAATTTTTGTAAAGAGTTCAAAATTTTTTTTATTGATTGAATTAGAAATCATATATGGAGCAAATAATAACAATACATCATCAATATATTCTCAATGTATTGAAAATATATAGAGAATATAGACAATATATCGCCAATATATAGTCCATATAAATGCTTCAAATAAATTAATAATATAAAAATATAAAAATCTAAATCTAAAAATTTAAATAATAAATAATAAAAATATACGATTAGCGTATATTGTCAGTATATTGAAAATTTATTATTAATATATGAACAATATATGATTTACTGAAAATATAATATTTTTAATCTACTGATAACATATATGGACAATATATGATCTTTTTAGTAGGGCATATTTATTTTAATAAAATCAACCAAATTACAAAATTTTATTTATCCGTTATAATTTTGACACGAATTCTCTAAAACCAAAAGTATTTACTAAGATAAATAAAAACGAATTTAATGTTTCTAAATTTCCAAGTTGGCATGAATCAGTTCGACTAGATTTGACGAAAAAAATAAACTCTATATTTTCCGATTTTGTTGTTGTCGTTGCACCATCCGGCTGTCTCTCAGATCTGTCAACAATGGAGAAATGAAATCAAACAAACATGAGTTTACAATAATTGAGTGCGGTAATGAGGGAACAGTTTCTTGCCCCTGGCAGGTCTATCATTTATAGCGAGTCGGTGATCATGTGGAAATTGAACAGTCATCCGGGCCGAAGCCGATCATTTGACAATCAAAAATGTATAGCATCGAGCGAGTCAATGATCCTAATAATTTATTTACAATACATTTTGCCAGGCCCGTGTAAATTTGTTCCATCAATCAAGCTCCAACATGATACATCATCGTACTTGAAATGTTCTTGGAACGTTAAACGTGAAACTGTGCTACGTCATTTTGTCCACAAAATGAATTGTGAGCCATGAATGTCCCGCACGATTGTTTCAAGTCGAACGTTTTACGAGTCATTTTGCAATTCATATAGATAGATTTTTCTTCCTCCCGGTGAGTAATTTATGCGAATGCTCATACAGCTTGTAATCTATTAAACGTGCAAAAATCGTTCTGTTATGTGCACTGCCAGTAATTGGTAGCTAATATGTGCTTGTACGATGGAAATAACTATGACAGCGTGGCTTGAAAAATGCGCCGCTTTGTAGTCAACTAGTTGAAAACAGGTGTGGTGTGGAAAGTGGGATCTCACGCACGATAACGTGTTAATATTTGGATTCGGTAATTAAAATCTAACAGGAGGGAGGGGGGATTATGAAAAGCATATTTTTGTGATTGCACAAGAGTTTCTGGGAACTTATCGAAATTCATTGCCAGTGTTTGGTCATGCCGGGTGAATCCTCATTTTCAAACGAAAAATTTCGTCGGTTTAGGAGGAGGGTTTGGTGTTACGTGAGTCACACTTCCGATGCCCCGATTCGTATGCTAGTTAGGTCGAGATTAGTTGAGACGAAACATCGAACCTATTATTATATTTGTAATGGCCGATTGTTCATTTCGCCGGCGGTGAAAGGATAGCTAGACGAGGGCTCATTATTCTCACCGTCTAACGACTTCGGCGCTGACGCTATACTAAAGTGTAAACAGCAGTACAAATCACGAGCCCTCCGAAACCACGAGTTTCGAATTTTGTTTTTTTTTTCTGTTTTTGTTTTTTCGCCATTCCCTAACCGAGTGTGCAATTTGACTTTTTTTTGTTGCAACATTTTTTGTTCTTGTTTGTTTTTTCGTAATCAAGGCCAGGGGTTTATTTACCCAACCGGTCTTTTTGTATTCTATTTTTTGTCAATTAGTAATTGCACATTGGAAAAAACACGGATACGCAAAACCAGTTTTTTTAACCAACTTTTTAACTTGGACTGTGTAAAATGAAAAGTTACAAATTAAATTAAGAATCCATTGTCAATTATTGTATTGGTCGTCGAACGGGAACAAAAAAAAGTACAACACAAACATAACAAGCAATTTTCGACACTCGCGAACAGCCAAATTCAATTCCAACGTTTAAATTTCTCTCTCACTTCTGACAGAGACAATTTTAAAATGTTCCATCGAACCGCAAGGATATGAGCCACCAGAGGTTTTTGTTACTGTCTTGATATTCAGATTTCATGTAAATTTCATGTAAAACATCGCTTTCTATTATGCATAATTACATCATAATTAAATTTACATTGATACAATTGGAAAATGTTTTTGAAACAAATTTTCAAGTATTCACATATTTAATGATGTAAAAATATTTCCTTTTGGTCCATTTTGATCATTCATACGCGTTCACCGCGGTCGGGATAAAAATTTGAATTCCAACAACAACGCTATATTTGTGCGAAAAATTGGAAAATTTTCATTCTTCAAAATCTCGAATAAAAATATGTTTTTCCCTTTCAAGGTGAAATTTAACAAAGTATAAAATTCGATCGCAAAGCCATCGATTAATTATTATTTTCCTTGTGCTTATTTTTAGACGCTCAAAGGATTACTTGCAGTTTTTTGAAATTTCAATCAAAAAGGCTGAAGGTAAAAGATAAAAAATTTTTTTTTCCATCAAACGTACGTGATTTGAATATAAGTAGATCTCAGCTAAGTAATGTAATTTAATTGCAAATTGAACGATATTACTGTCAACCAGTTCCTTTTTTCATTCCATAAAAAGAACCAAATCACACATCACGACTTAAAAATATTTGCTTTTTTTACGCAGAGATAAATTTCAATTATTCCTCCTGATGATGCCTGTCGAAGTATTTTGCATCGCACAAAATTGAACATAAACAACAAGTTGTGTTGTTTTTTTTTTTTTTCAATTTTCGCTCATTTAACATCGTGATAAGTTTTTTCCTTTAATATGACTGAGGGAACATTAAAACGCATCATCTGCTGTCCATTCGCTATTTTTATGGTCCCACACATTTTTTCTCATTTCAAATCACATTTCACGATTCACGTAAAAATTTTATAATACGCTCCCGCTGAACGCATAGGTCCGTCCATTTCTTCTGCCGACGTTTTATATCCATAATAATCCACTGGGGCCAAACTCGTGAGCCGAGATCTTCTGACGCTTCTAAGGTTTCAGTGTGTTGTGACTAACTGCGTCGTGGTATGCATCAGCCGACTGTGGATTTAATAGTCGTGATCCGAACTTGCTCCAAGATCAGAGCCGGCGCTGCCACAGGTACAAACACGCAGGCACATACTTGACGCTCATGAGACAAAGCAGCTGCGGCTGAATACTCACGCAGGTTCAGCGCCCGGAGCAGGTAACTTTCGGAAAAACGTTCCAACAAAAGGAGACCGTCCGAATTCGGCATTTTATGGCTCTAATGAGAATACAAAATCTGTTGCTTGCACTCGATTATTGTGCCCTTGACAATTTCGTTTATTTATTTTCAAACGTAGAAGCATAGCCGGAGGAAAATAAAAAAAAAAAAAAAAAAAAACAAAACTAGAAGAAACTAGAAAAGAAATCCCGACGTGACACTGATTGTGATTTGAATTATGGATTTTTGGTTGTTTCCCAAAAAATTTGTGAAGATCCTTTTTTTTCAGTAGGAAAGAAAAGTAGTACAAATCTAAAATTACGGAAAAAAATATTGATTTTTTTAAATTTTGATGAATTGGCGTGGAAAATTGATTTTAGTTTGGTAATTGTTTTTATAATAATTTAATAATATGTTCATGATTAATTTTTGATAAATAATTAAGTAACATTTAATAATCAATGTTTGAAAATTAATTTTAATATTAATATTTAATAATTTTTTTAATAATTTAATTAAAAAAAAATCTATTTGTATGTACAACTTCTGACAAATTAAAATATAAATTTTTAATCACTTTTACTACAGGATATTGTAAATTTCACTGTAATTATAAAAAAATATAATAAGTTTAAACGATAATTTTTACAAGATGTGTAAAATACGTCGGAATTACAATGTTGTAGTAATTTTTCACTTTTTTTTTTCTCCGTGCAAATTATAATAATTGATAGAATTTTTTTTTCTCAGTGTAGGCAAACAAAAAAGAAAAAAGAAAAATAATACCGGATGAACCGTTGAAAAGTTTGAGGAACGATGAAAAAGGATGATTTGGCAAGTACTTTTTGCGATCGAATGATAATATTCATAGTCCAGTTACAACGACTTGACTCGGCAGATCAATCATGACTAAACGAAACGTGGGAATTCGAGAAAGGAATTTTCAGCAGATGAACAGAGTTAGTCACTTGAGGAACGATCAAGAGCTGGATACTCCACGCGTGTAATTGCGGATGTAGCTCACGAACGGCGTGTTTTCTTTCTTGCCGCAGACGCTCCGGGTTGGTTCCATCATTTTTCTTCACTTTCGTCCATCATGATGCTCGACCTGTCTTATCGCGACGGACTTTCCTCAAGTTTGGAAAGCAAACGTTTCCAACGAAAAAATAATAGGAACTAACAGTTATCCAATTGATTGTTACGAGTTTTATTTCCTGCGACAACAAAGAGTGACGACTCTGTTTCTGAAAAGTCTACACAGTCGTTAGAAAAAGGGGCGCACAAAACGAAATAACAATTTTTCTTCACTTTTGTGTTTCCATCTCTCTCTTTTTTATTCCCATCTCTTTTTTTGTCATTGAACAAACAAAATAGTCTCTCGCAGCATGTAGAGATTTTCGTGATAACTCGATTAGTCGGCACGAACTTTTTACGCTCTATTTGCATTCATAATGCAAAACAGTTAATGTCTGATTGCACATCGATCTCTCATCAGAGCATGTTATTTCAACTAACATTCGTATACACGCAATTGATAACTCAAAACGTATTGGCGTTGCCTCGCATTCTCGCTCAGATAATAGTCTTCAAGAACAAAAGCTGAATCGTACCACACGGCTTCGAATATTAATTAAAATGCCAAGAGAATACGTTTTTTTTTCTTTGTGCACACTCACAACGTCTATGACATGTATCACGCCTAGTGGCTTGTACCACTTTTTTTGTCACCGGTGTTCCAAGCAACGTTTAAATTAAAACTGAATTTAAACAAAAAAATGCGAGGAAAAAAGTTATCAGATTGTTGAAATAAAATTTTAATCACCAGGCAAGTTTGTTAGAATGAAAATCATTTTGGTACTCTCCTTCTTTTCTTTTTTCTATTATTATTATTTTTTTTTGTTCGTGAAATTTAATCATGACAAATGCGAATTTCTCTGTCGCAAACAAAGGCCGAAAGTTATTTCAATATATTCTTTTCTAATCGTCGTGTATTCATCGACCTATTAAGCTTTACGCATGTACACACTGCGAGGGTGAAGTACGAAAGTCAGCTCTCTTCTTTTGTACTCAAAATTGTCCCGTGGCAAAAACCTCTCTTTTGACGACTCGCCCTGATTCAGAATACGTCGTTAATTTTATTACCAAGCATTTGCTCGACGGGGCAAAAGCATCAATTTATAAGAAAACGCGAAATAGCCACAAAATATGTAAGACAAGTCGAACAATTTTGTTTTCTATCAACTTATCAACTTATCTTAACAAATTTTTCATAAACTTTCAAAGTCCGTAAAAAAGTTAGAAAAACTCTAATTGAATTGAAACGCAAATTTACAATTTCATCTGTAAAAAATAATTCTGTAATTTCCAACTTCTTTTTTCTTTTTCTTTTTTTTTTTTTTCTATCATTGTTTTTTCAAGAACTTCTATTTGAAATGATTTCACAAGTGACAAACATTTATATTGCTTAACACGTTCGTGGTGTTGAAGACAAAAAGTACATACACACGTTTTAGGTCGTCGATTCGCATGTAAGTGAAAACTCACTGTACTCGCTCTGCAAAAGTTTATTTTTTTCCCCTGTTTTGTTACTCGAGTTCTCTTTTTCGCTTTGTTATATGTATATTTTTACTTCACAAGTAGACTTTGAACACTCATTTGTGTTTTGCGGTCAAAGTTTTTAATTTGTTTCTTTTGGGTTTTTCTTTTATATATTAAAGTCGCAAATTTTCGTTCGAGTATCAAAGTCGGAGGTTCTGACGAAACGCAACCTGCTGAATGTTTTGCATCGAATAATGTACCGTCTGGCAATCACGTAACGCATGTATTAACAGTTATAGGGAAAACGCAAGAAACAAGGGCTTAAGTTTCACGAGGAAGCGCTAATGAAATTAATTCAGTCAACTTGAGCGCTGAAAACGTAACATCGATTTGGACTTTGCGACGACGCTTAATCGACAATCGACATGCACGCTGGCAAAACGAACTAAAGTAATTTGCCCCGTAATTAATTGGTGTACGTTATTCTCAGCGCTGCTAAATTAATAAAGCCCGCATGCTCGATTGATATTAACAAGCAAAACATTTTTCCAACGGCGCATAATGAAAAACACTCTGCGGTTTGCTCGCGACACCCGAATGTGCAATTTTGCCCGATAAAGCGCGAGAGCCCGTTACAGATTTTGGATAATGGAATTTTGATATTGATCAACTACGTTGAATATCTGTTAACATAATAAAACCCAAACCGAATAAAACAACCGAATCATATATTCGGCGACAATCAAATTAAAATTGCGTGCACAGAGTTTATTAGAGATGCATTTTAAAACTGCATCTCAATTATCGGGAATAAAAAAAAAAGCAAAATAAAAAACTTACGTTTTCATTCATGACATAAATAACGGGGGGAGAAAAAAAATTAGCCGAGTAGTATAAAACTCGGCTATGTAAAATTACGTTTCACGTTTCACAAAATCGAATTCGTGCGAATTTGGTTTCTCAGTGTAAAACAATACTTTGGTGTGTATTCCAATCACGTTATTCGTGAAAATTTAATGTTTCAGGAAAAATTGATTTCACGTTTGGTTGGCAGGGTGGAGAAAAAAAGAATTTTTTTTTTTTTCTACCGGCCCAAAATTCGATGCGTGTTTTCACCGGGTTGAAAATCTACAGAAATAATTAAATCCGGAATATTAAATGATGTGTTGTTATTCGTTCGACAATCATCTTATTATTGATCACAAAACGGTAATGTAATACACCATAGTCATTGGAAATACGCAAATGTATTGTTTCGGATAATTGAATGATTTCATGAATCGAATTCACGCAGGCCATGTATGATATGATTTCGAATAATCATATTCACAATTACGAAATACTCGTTCTCAGAGCCTAAACATATGGGCGATGAATATCACATTGTTCATCGTGTTTGTAAATTTATTTATTGTGTAAAATAATCGCCCGTTGGTCATTACCGGGTCAGTTACACCAACCGAATCATTTGTCGCGTATCAAAAATGACTTACCACGTTGTGATATTGTAAAGGGCCTATCCCGAGCGAGGCTTGAATTATTCAATCAAGCAGGCGCATATTATTTACTGCCATGATGTTTCAATTGACAATTATTTGTTTTTGATAAATTGCGAACGCCGATCGTAAATTAATTGTAAACGTATACTTTTGCCGAGCTAAATACACGCTCAACATCAACCTGTCAAATGCTAACTAGATACTTAAAAAACTCATATACGAATGTTTTACAAGACATTTAAGACCGACTATTCGCTACACTGAATTCTAAGTAAAGCTCATTTAAACAGATTACTGGGATTACCCTTTTTGTTTTTTAGATCATCCTATTGTTTTCCAATACAACTTCTTTTTTTATTTACATATACTTTCTAAACTCTAATTCCATCAGTTCGTTCCAAAGATAAGAACAGTTTTCTAATTTTCCAATCTGTTTGTTGTTAAAAAATATTTTGTTATGATGGGACTGTTGGTACAGTAAGAATAACGTTTTTCAAATGATAATTAATTGTAATAATTTTAACATTTTATGACTAATTCTATAATATGATATATTTGATTTCAGATTATTGTAAAAATGCATGCTACTTATATTATGTTATTTTTTCCAATTTCTAAACTGAGTATCTCAAATCAGAGATTTTTCAAAAATTGACCCATAGAATTAATATTAAAAGTTACAAATACAAAAACCTCTGAATATTTTTCGACTGCATATCCCACCTAAACAAATATTTATTTTAACAACAAATTATTTGTAAAAAAATTCTAAACAACCATTTCTGTGTTTGATAACAAAAATAGTTTCCAACTTTATTTGTTTTTTTTCTTTTTCAGGATACGTTCGAGAAGGAACATCTGGTGAAGGTGTCCATATTGTTTGCTACCTGTTAAATCATCAGCCAGGTGTTAAGAAAGTGTCATCGAAATAAGAAATCCACTTTGCATACTTTTGACCTGCGCCATCCCTCAAATTCCAGTTTACACATTCGACGAGGAAACAAATTGGTCATTGTAAGAAATCGCCTAATTCAAGGCTTCATTTATCTTTTAAATCCTTACAAATTGAAAAGAAAAACAACAACGAGACAATCTCCAATGGCCGGAGTGTTTCGAACAGTCGAGAGTGTCGCATTGAGAAATCAACCTTTGGCCAAGGCTGTTTCCATAATTCGTGCGATCCTTCATGGTTTGAAATATCTGACGGAGTTGCTGAATTCCTTAATTGCTCGCAAGTGGCGATCAAAGTTGCATCGCATGTATAATTCAGTTTAAATTTCATCGCAAACAATGTCGCTTCTACGATACCAGTCAGCCGATTGTCTCAGACGGTTATTTATAAATGATATCTCAAAGTGATATCCCGAGGATCGCTCAGTCAAAATCGCACGCTGTCTCTGCGCGACAGAAAACTTGGATCATTATATTATTATCATTCTCATAACGAATTTCCCAAGTTTCAGTTTCCTCCACCGATGCCGAATTTCCCGCAACAATAATCCCTTTCACCGAAACTAGCCTTTTTCATTTCTTTGATGATTCTGAAACGGCAACGTCGTCTTTTCTCCGACACATTTTGTGAACGTCGAAAAACTCGCCTCTTCTGTCAGAAGCACTTCTGAACGCTTTTCCACCGGTACACACAAAAAAAGAACCATCGCACGAAATCACAATGAATTTAACTGTCAAATTTGAAACCAACGAAATTTGAAGAACCCCGACATGTTTTTGATCTGCAAGTTGAGCCAGGCTAAATTGTTGCAAACTAATTGCAAAAACCTCGACGTTGGAAATAACACGAGCGCACTGTTTCTAGGGTGTTACTTGAAAACCGGTTTTTCATTTGAGCGTTATTTCCGCGTTCGGGATGCGAACTTTACTTGAGTTATGATTTTCACGAGCGCTTGACATCGTCTCTATTGCCGAGGTCGTGCGGATTTTCGCCGACATCCCCTTTTCTCTCGACCCTTCTCTCCCTTACAGAAATCTGTAAGCGAATTAGGACGCAGACTGTTGTTCCTTGGTCTGAACATCTGTGGCGTCACAAGGCGAATCGCTGTTAAAAAGGAACCGGGGACCCATCGGGGCGCGAGAAAAAAAACCCCCGGTGAAAATCAAGGTACAAATTGTTAAGTGAAATTGTAAAAACGAAACGTACCTCATAAGCACAAAAGGAACGCTGGTCCGATAGATAATCCGTACGTAATCGAAGTTGATGCACGCTTTGTCAGAGTAATCCGCGTGGCAACACTGTATCATTCGCACACTATTCAAACTGAACCACTGATTTCATACAAACATAAGAAGAACGGGGATCATGTCGGGCAGCGTTGCTCTCTCTCTCAACAACAATTTTATCCCTCACATATCGAACAGCACTGGTTATCGGCCTCTCACCGGCGGGTCGCGCAAATTTTTCGGACACTCGCGCACCCTTCCACGTGGGGAACCGACGCTCACATCAAAAATACCCGGCGCGTTCGAACGGCTGAGCGAAACTGACGCGCGCGTTCTCAGCGCAGAGCACACCGGCATGCAGCAAAAGCAAGGTCCCCTCGCGGCGAGGAGACGAAACCGGGCCCCCACCAGGCACATTCTACGCCACGACCAGGTGGAGTTCAAGCCTCCGACTAATGCAAGAGAACGTTCCACATGAGATAAGCCTACTGGCCCTGAGCGTCTTTTGGAGCACCGCCGTTCCACACGCACGATCTTGCGTGTAAATTCGTGCGCATTTTTCGGCTTTTGCTCTCTTGGCTCGGTACCAGCTGGTCTCATCTCCTGGACCCGCGAGTAACCGATGCAATTCATGTTAATGGTTTCCTTTTTTTCCAAAATGGTCTTCCAAGTATTGGGCGAGGTTGAAATAAAAAAATGTACACAAAAAGACGAGAACAAGAAACGAACACAGAGTCACGCAGCGTGCAACGACCGATAGTATAACTCGTTGCCAAAAATTTGCCGAATCATGCCGCCGGCAGGAGAAAATAGTTGCTATCAAATTGGCTGCTGATTTGTCGTTGCAACGATCCTTACAGTAAATAAGTAGCTATAAAAGTTTTGAAATTAAAAGTAGTCCCCGGTGGGATCGCAAACTTATCGCGGTCTCAAAGTAGACAGGCCAATTTTATTGAGCAGGGGGGGGGGGGGGGGTG